>VZTT01014758.1:7622-35918 GCA_013400855.1 Buphagus erythrorhynchus | reverse complement strand
GAAGAGGAGACACACAAACTAATGAAAAGAGCAAAAATATCCCATCAGCACAATGTTGCTGAAGATTTCAAAGTATACCAGTGGTTATTTTTTCTTTTAGTTCTAAAAAATGTGTATTCTCTCTTTTCTCCTAGTTGAAATGCATTAAGTAGAAGCTTTTTATTTAAGGCAGTACTACAGAGTTGTTGATAGATGACCTTGACTGCAATATTGCCTAATGTTCTCTTCCTTTCTACAGAAAGATCCAGATTACCTGAAGCTCTGGTTGGATAGATTTGTGTCTAGCTATGNGGTTGGATAGTTTTGTGTCTAGCTATGAACAGTTTCTGGATGTGGACTTTGAGAAGCTGCCAACAAGGTATGTAGAATTAGAGACCTGTTCATCTTTCCCTGATACCTGAAACAAACCTGGCTGAGAGCCCAGTCTTATTCAATGGCAGTGCTGCCTTTAAACAAAGTTTTTTAGTTTTCAAGTAGCACTCCCATTCATTTGAAGGTTGAGTTGGGTTGGGAGTGATGAAACTAGGCAAATACTGGTATTTGCATTCTGTTAGGAAATTGGTATGAGTACTTATTGTTCTTGCTCATAGAAATATAATTGCTATTCTTTGTGTTCCTCATAATTTTTTTTCAATAAGTATTAATTAAATGTTGCATATGCAACGGTGTTTGCTATCAGCAGTGGCAAGAGAAGCGAGATGTAGGTTGAGAGTTTATATTTCAGGGGTTTCTTTAAGATTAAGGACAAATGAAATGCTCAATGAAAGATTTGGGTATCTCAGGTGAAAACATTTACAAGTTAAAATATGCACCAGTTTTAGATTTGAGAATGATTTCCTTGCATCCATGAAGACTTCAGAGTAAGAGTATTGCTGACTTCCCCCATGTTGCTGACCAAAAGCTCCCACTTACAATCATGAGAGTCTATTGGAGCCTAATTTCAGAGTTCCATATTTAGTATTTTAAATTTGTGTGCTGTGTTGTCATGATTGTGTTTTAATGTCTAACTTTGATAATGAGGAGTAAAATCTTAGGCATTGGATGTTTTCTCATGCTTTTGAGGTGCTTGGATGAACTAGAGATTTTAAGAAAAACCAAATGTTAAGGGATTCATACTTCTTGAGAACTGGTGTCATTAATATAGCTGATACCACTAATGGTGTTTGAAAGCAAAGAATGCTCCTTGCATGATGGCTGCATTCCAAGCCCTGTTGAAATCAATGGAAATTCTTTAATGGGCTTTGGATCAGATCCCGTTCAAAGTGCAAGCGATAGCCGCAGCTGTTACAAGGAAATGAAGAATGCTGCAACTGGATCTCAGCAGATAAAACCTGGACTTCCCAGGTCTTTGTATTAAAATTTTCCTCATAATGCCTATAGAAGTGCAAAATATATAGTGCAATTACTACTAAGCAAGACCTTCAAGTTAATTCTTTGCTCTTTCTGAAATTTATTCCATTGTACTGTCAAAAATGCATCTTACTATGTTTAGTTAAGGAAAAAAGTTTGTTCTTTGACACAGGTTATCTTTAACGTACTATTTAATATTGAAATACAAACACTGGAACAGAAGAATGTCTTGGTACTTTGATTTTAAGTTTTTAAGAATTTATTTATACTCTGAGTTGAAGTGTTTTTTAGTATATGTGTTCATGATTTTCATGTTGTTTTTTTTTTGTTTTGTTTTCAGCAACATAAAGCTTAGTTATGCAAAACAGTAGCAGCATCTTCATTGTGATAAATGGTGACTTTAGTGGGTGTAAAAATAATGTGTGTTTTTCTGAGCTTAATGACAGGATTAGTGATTTAGTCTGGAAGAAGAGAACCATGTGGATTTAGACTCATTTGTGTAACAGATGTAAAGAAAAAGCATCAAAACCACATAGGGATGAAGGCAGATCATTCCTGTGCTTTTATGTCTGCATTAAAAAAACCATGGCAATCAGATACTAGAATTAACAAAGAATTGCAGTTTCTGCCCATACTTGCATTTGTGATATAATCAGGCATGTGAAAAGTGGCATCTTTTTGGGCTTTGTCAATTTGTATTGCAGGCCTTTACATTGTGAAAACAGTAACACAGGGCCCGTGAAAAAGAAGAGCAGGTCTATGTGGAACTGCCAAATGCTGATTTCCAATGACTCCAGGGGTCATAGGACCCTGTGAACTCACTTTATTTTTTTTCTTTTTAACTGGATTCCTTATTAGGCAACTCATTCTGTCTGTTGGCCTTTAAAAAGATATGATGCTAGCTAAAATGAGAAAGTGACCGCATCAATATTTTTTTCTTCTTTTCCTTCTATATATCTTGGTATGTTTTACAGCTGTATGCCTGAAAGACCTTGTATAGTGAAGTGCTAATGCCAGGAAATGATGAGAAACNAGGAAATGATGAGAAACTGTTTAGGGAGAAGGCTTGTACAGATTGCTGGACACAACTAACCTTTTGGAAGACAGACATGAAATTTTGTGTCAATCTAAAACATATGTGGGGGTTTTTAGCATCCAAGAAAATACCAGTTAAGAAATGTAAAGATTCTATTACAGGTTTGGGTTTGGTGTTTTTTTTCCTTCATGAAAGGACTCTTAATTGGCACTGTCACTTGCTGATTTAACTCACAGAGTTTTCTTTCTATAAATTAGAATATCTAATTTCCTGAAGTCTGCTTTGGAAGAGTGAAAGATGCTAAGCAGTACAGAATTAGGAAACCTCTAAATATAGTGTGTGAGTGTATTCAATATGATTTGACTGTATAAGTAGAGCTTATACAGTTACGCAGCTTATAGGGTTATACAGCTTCAGTTCTACCCCTGTCTTTGTGCCTCTACTCTGTATGAAATGGCTCATTGATGATGTTATTAATGCTTTTGCTGAAAAGATGAATATAGCTATGCTAATGGTTTGATCAGTGAGCACAAAAGACCAGCACACCTGTCTGCTATTTCCCTCAAAACATGTATCCATGTCATATGTATTTACCATAAAAAAGATAAAACCTGTATCAGCTGGTGTGAGGATTTTTTTCTCCTCGTTGGAGAGGAACTCTTACTTGATTCAATACTTTTAAAAATAACAGAGGCCTCTGGAGTGTTGTCATACTTTTTTTCTGCTTTTGGTTTGCATGATCTTGAAAGAAGGAGCTTAAAGGAAGCTCAAGCAAAATACCATAGAAACAGTATTTTATTGACTTGCTGACTTGAAATCCACATAAAAATGATGCAGAAATCATGATAGGAATGGTGATGACATGGGGACTGTTGAAAAGTCAAGCCTGGTTTGCTGCAGCAGCTTGTTCCCAAGTGCTTACCACTGGCAGAGGAGAGTTCCAGTGTGTGTTGGTGCTGGAATAGGTGCATACAATGTGGAGTGATTCAGTTCCTTTCCAGACACCTGACACAGTTGGTATGGCTGCATAACCACTTTAACATAATGAAGGGAATTATAAACAAAAAGAACCCAAATTTATCAAGTTCTTTCTCATATTTTTTGAGGTAGGGTAGCAGCAGTCAAATAACTATGTTAGATAGGGTATGTTTTTTTAATACTAATTTTTTTCCCTCATTTCGGAGTACTTACTTTAAATAGCGAGTCTGATTGGGAAAAATTGGTACTACATGTCAACAAATTTAAATCTTTGTTTTAAATCTTAAGTTTTTTTGGTGATATAGTAGTAATTTGCTCTGGTGTGAAAACAAGTTTGATTATTTATCAATATTTACATTTATTTATATGCTCTATATTGTATTCATTTTGTGTAATGCCAATTAGGATTTCTCATGCTGGTCTCACACATCTCTCCCAAATTCTTATGGGTTGTGCAACACATAGGCAGCTACTGCAAAGAAAACATTCTTTGGGATGTGAGGCATGAAGGGTATGCTGTTTGCTCTCTTGTAAAGCATTTCATGATCTGACTGAAAAAGACTTGTTGGCCATTTTAGGGAATTAACTTCTGGAGATATGACTTCAACTGTCAAAAATTATGGTTTTCCTAATACTGAGAGGGAATTATCAGAATCTGAAATACAGAATCTGAATTATCAGATTATGAGAAACCATGCTTGTAGTTCCAGAGTGTGGATCTGCCAGCATCTTGAGGGGTGAAGTAGCTACCAGAGAAATTAAAATTTCTTTCTTGACATTTGTGTTGGAAAAAAAGCAGTTGCTCTCAGCTCTCAGTTTTGTGGTTAGTGTCTAAACTGTTGCTTTCAGTTTAGTGCCTAGGCTATAAAATTTGTGTTAAAACTCTGAATCCCTTGAGATTCTGATTTCCACGATCTGAAAAGCAAATTGCACAACTGTGTGAAGAGGCAAGGGAATGAACAGTAGGTGATTGTCTCAGTATAGGTAACATTTGCTTTCTAGGATAGGGGAGCTTTCTGTCACTTACACCTGTCCAGGTGTTTTACTAAACTGTGTCTCTGATTTTTCCTCCTATAAAGGCTTCCTTTTCAGCATTAGAAGCTAAACCATGGATTGCTCCCCATTTTCCTTGAGTAATAGCAGTTGTGTTGTATAGTTAGTCACTGCATTTCTGCACATTTTTTTGTGTTTTTTCTTGCAAAGATGCAACTTATGTAGCAGTTGTATTAGTGAGGTTTTGAGCTTGCTGAATTTTTTTGTTGTAATTTTTCTCTGGCTTTGGCCATGTTGAAGTTGAAGGCTTTTGTAAACTGTAAGGCTCTTGCTTGTGTCTTCCATTTCCTGCACAGAGTTCATAGAGGATGTGTCATGGTAAATAGCTGCTGCCAAAGGCTAACTGTTTTTAGCATGTGCAACAGTGGATAAACAGTTTTCGTCCCAAAAACATTCTTACAGATCTGTAGATTTCTATACTGTTACTGAAATGGGTTTCCTAATGGTTGTTCCTGGGTCATTTTCTTACTTGGTTTTGGATCACTGAAAAAAAAAATTAAACCGCAAATAAACCCATTCTTCATGTCTTGGTTCTTGTTGGTCTGTTTCTAAAAATGTTTTAGTTTGCAGAAAACAATAGGCAAGATAATTTTGTATGGCTTTTTAAAATTTATGTAAGAATGGCATGAGGTTCACTGTGGATAAATACCAACTGGGCTTCAATAACTATGTAATAATTGGCATCTCGTTTATTTAGACACTTTTAATCTTCAATAGAAAGTTGAAAATGTTCTTCCAAATATGTTTTGTTCTCATGTTTCATTCTACTGTGGCTGTCCCTGGGGATTTCCCAGGCCACCTGTTTACCTGAGGAAGATCATGCAATTTCTTTGTGGCAGTTAAGGCAGATCATTGCATGGAGGAGGATTTAGGAAGCCACTTAATGAATTTTAACTTCTGTTTTTTTTTTTTAATGTAGTTCATTGCTGGGGAAAAGAAAGCTCAAGCTGGTGTATTGTCACCAGACATTTCCTTGTGGTTCATTACTAATTATTTGTGATGTGTCAGCTGGGTGACCTTTCCCACAGAACTTCACTGGAACACTATATGAGTACATGGAAATCGATTGGCAGCTTGGCATTTGTATGATTAACAATTTTGTGTCTGGCTTTTTTCATTAGGGTGGATGACATTCCACCAGGAATATCGCTGCTTCCTGATAACATTCTTCAGGTCCTCAGGCTCCAGTTGCTACAGTGTGTCCAGAAAATGTCAGATGGTCTGGAAGAGCAGCAGCAGACTCTGTCACTTTTACTTGTGAAATTTTTTATCATCCTTTGCAGGTATTTGTTCTAATTGTTGCCTCAACAAGGTTATTGTTTTGTTTAAGAGATCTTGATGCAGCCTGTAAATACAGATTTTAATGACACGTACAATTGATTTGATACCTTCCAGTAGATACAGAGAAATGACACTTCTCACTATCTTCAAAATAAAGGTGGAGGGAATAAAAGAGAGAGAGGGGAGCAGTGCAATCATCTTAGCAATAATGTTTGCAATAGGTATAGGAGGGGATTAAACACTAAATTTCTTGTAGCTGTAGAAGATAAACCTATGGGAGTTCAAGATATGATGTACCTGGTATAAGAAATACTTTTAAAAGAAAAGGTGTACTCTAACAAGTGTTAGCCATGAAATAACTTGAGAGAATTGTACAGGAAGAACAGTTTCGCATTCTTAACATGCTTAAAATTCCATAAACAGCTTGTGAAACTTATTACACTACACATGCAGCTGATTTCCTTCTGAAACTTCTGCCTGAGAGTGTAATTCTGTTGAACAAATGAATAAACTATTTTTAGGGATTCATTCCTCACTATTTCGGTTTGCTATTACAAAATACTTTTAGAGAGAGGAAAGGCATAAAATATGATGGAGAATCTCCTTTACTGAGGAGTGTTTGAAGCAGGATCTTTGAATACTTTGTCTTGCCTTACCTCTGAGACAATAGAAAGAGCTGTATGGCAGTGTTTAAGTATCCTGGAATATTGAATATAAGCTGAGTGGATGGTGGTAATGTGTTTCTGAATTGTGAACTGGTGTCACCTTTACTTGCTGAAAAGTTCTCCTATGTCATCATTTTGATATCTGATCTTTGTAACTTCAAAACTGAGAAATTCTTAGTTGTTACGGCTTTATTTTCTAAAATAATTTATTAGGTGTTTGTTCTGCTGCAGAGAATTTAAAGGGAATAAATGTTTCTAGGTAATGTTTTCTAAAGTTTTAGAAAGCGTATGCGCCAGTAAAGTGGGAGTTACTCTCTTTGTTATCAGATGCCATTTCTGAGCTTTCTATTCAGGGTGTCCTGGGAATCTGCTTAACCTCTGAAACCCCAAATTCCAGATGGAATTGGCCTGTAGGAGAGTGACTTGAGTCTTTCTTCCTGTTAGATGAAAACTTGTGAGCTTTTTAACGGTGACAGAAATAAACATTTAAGTATGTGCAGTCTTTTAGAGAGTATTTTTGAAATGCTGGTATACTTTTGTATGAATATAGACAGAATACTAAAACAAGCATTGTTTGAACTAGCTTCAAATAGTACACTGTGTACAATCTGTGGTTTTTATGTTGTCCTCACAGGAATTTGGCTAATGTGGAAGAGATTGGGATGTGTTCATACATTAACCATGTTATCACCATGACTACGTTGTACATTCAACAGGTACATGGTTAATAATTCTTGTCTGTGTTTCTGCCATCTGATACCTCCTGCTCCTTTTTATGTGATCTGTTCTTTCAGTAATAGTGTTATATGGGGAACAGTTTGTAGACTCAGAACTGTTCTGGGGGAGATCTTTTATCAGATCAGATAAAATATTAATTTTCAACTTTTGGAAACTTTCTGACCATAGCTTTCTTTTTCTCCTCAGTTAAAAAGCAAGACAAAAGAAAAGGAAGTGGAGGATCAGACCCCCATAGAAGAATTTGTGAGACATGCATTGGCTTTCTGTGAAAGTCTGTACGATCCATATCGAAACTGGAGGCAGCGAATTGCAGGGTATGTGTGGACTAGCACAGAATTGTAAATACTGTGGTTTATGAGAGCTTTAACCATGAACCAAGAGAATCACACCACAGAAATGTGTTTTCTCAAACTGGATATGATTTAAATAACTTAAAAAAATTACAGTATTTTTACTGTTAATGTAAAAGTTGAAAGAAAATTAAATTTGAGGATATATTAAGAGGTGATTGGTTGTAACTGATCACCACGAAGGTGCTTACATTGCTTTCTCCTTCCAAAAACTGGCCATTTTTCTAAACTAGTGGAACAAAGAAGCCAAAAAGAATGTGGTGGGCAGACCTGCTTGAATTAGGGCAAAAGAAGTTACAGAAGTTCACAGTATAGATAAATTAGATCTTTGAAAATAAGTTTATAATGTATCAGTAGAATTACATCCCTTTAATTTGATTGTGTGTTCCCTCCGACCTAATGAACTCATAATAATGTTTTGAGCCCATTTAAAATTGCTTGGTCAAGAAATTTGGCAGTCCAGCCAGTTGCTTAGTTACAATAAACATGGACTAAATAAGAAGTTACTGTTTTTTTTTTATTTTATTTAACTAAACCATTTTGTAAAATGTAATGTATTTTTAGGTGCACACTGAATAAGGGATTAGTTGTGATTCATGTTTTCAGGATGAAATATTATTTCACTCTTCTTTTTCATCCTGTAGGCAAAAGATACCTCCTGATTTATGGCAGCATTTTCTACTATGTCATATTATAATTTCATATTATAAATTAATAAGTAAGTCATAAACAAAGGTATCATGTCTAATTTCTTTGGTGTATGTTTTTTTATGTAATTGCAGACGTTTCCTTAATACAGTTGAAAGGAGCAGACAGAAGTATAAACCAGCGTCCCTCACTGTTGAGTTTGTCCCTTTCTTTTACCGTAAGTATTACTAACAGCCTGTTAAAAATAGTTTTCTTTAGAAGAATGAACTTAGTGAGCCCAAGTAACTTTCTCCTAAGCATGCCTGATGAATGTAAACATCCCTTACTTGCTTTCTGAGGCTGAATGAAGTGGGTTACTTTGGTTGCTTGTTTTTTGTACTTGTTCTTTGCTCTGAGCATCACTGTTTTGCCATTCCTGCTCATCTTTGAATGCCTTTTTCTTTATTTCTAGACTTTCAGTGCCTAATGTGGTTTGATAGGGTTAGTTCTGTGAATTGCCAACTCTTCCTTTTATTGTGTTACATAGTGATTGCACATGAGATCCCTGTAGTAACTGTGCTGATAAGTCTCATGGAAAAATAATCTTAGGAGAGTGTTCATGCACATCGGTCTCTTTAATATGATTTAACAGCTAGAAAAAATGAAACTCTGTGCCATTCAACTAGCAAATGCTCTTTGGCTTCGAGTTTCCCTCTGGTTAAGTAATTAAATAACATGATGGCTACTTTGGAATTCTTACCATTTCAGATTATCATTCTCTTACCATTACAGATTGTTTGTGTTATAGAGAAGGACTTACATGTCCGTATTCTGTACTTTAATCTCAAGAATGTGGGATGCCCAGATAGTTTGCCAGTTTCACATATCAAAGTGATAGTGCCTACAGAATTGAAGCAGCAGGAATAAGCTGGAGGGCTGGGCAGTGAAGGAGTGAAATCAGCCCTTTTTGCAGCTATCCATTAACTTAGTTTTAATTGAAAATAAAAAAAAGGTTCTATTCGTGGAGTGGTAGCATTTATGAATTTGATTTTTCTAAGTTTGAGTTACAGCTCCTATTCCTTGTGATTCCATTGCTGTGTACAAAAAATAAGATAGTTGCCAAAAAGACCAAATTGTTGGTGCCAGTAAAATGCCCTTATCTACATGCCAGGGCACTGGAAACCCACTCTAAAGGCTACTACTGAGGAATGTCATCTGTAGGTTCTCTCCTCTCCATTCAGTGCATTGCCCTGTGGTTCCTCCTAAGTCTCTTAAATATCATATAATGTGACCGAGCTAGAAGTGTGCTAATTAGCCAGCAGATACTCATCTGCTTATTGGCCAGCTGGCAGAAAGGACAGAGTAAGAAACTGCTGAGCATGTGCCTTAAGCATTCTGCCATGCCAGGACTAATTAGAGGAGGCTAATTTGAATGGTTTCAGTCTACCCTGCCTAATGATTTATTCACAGAGCTAGGTGCTGCTCTTTTCAATTTGTCTGAGGTTCTACAAATATCCAGAGGCTATAAGTCAAGGAGTGGTGGTACTAGCTCACTAACAGAGGAATCATCTAAGTAAGCTTTGTTCTGTTTGGAAAACAGATTGGAAAAATAGCTCTGCAATCTTCTTTTAAAACAGGCTTAGACATTCAGCAGGTAATCAGAAATCTTACTTGCCAATAAGTGGTATTTCCAAAAATAATACTTTGTAGTTTCTTGCTGCTGTGTTAGGTCTAGCATTATTGCTGTAACAACAATATCCAGGTTATATCTATTGCTAAGACGAGTTTCTGAGGCTGTCTGGGACTAATTTCTATCAGATACAGCAAGAGAAGAGATGCAGGATAGTTGTCACTACTGCTGGGTAGTTGAAATTAGTGCTAAGATGGTTACACATCTGCACAGGATTCTCTGGCAGTCTGCCTTCAAGTCGGCTCAGAGACTTTGTTTTTTTAAGCTACCTGCACTGCGTATGGCATCAGGCTTTTCATACCAAAATTTCTCTAAACTTTGTCATGCTTGATAACTGGTTGTGTGTTAGAATGTCCTTCTATTTCTCATTAGTATGGACAAAATGGGCTCATTTTTACACTACGAATCAAGAGCAAAGGTTGTGTGTTTATAGTTCTGTCGGCTGGCACGGGAAGTTTATGCAAACTGAAGGTGTGGCCCTGTGAATTCCTGATAAATGTGGAATGTTGTGGTACTTTGATAATGATGGAATTGGTATGTTTGTGTATGAGTTATATAAAACAAAGTGGAGATGATACAGTTGAAATTTTTTTAAATTTGTGTGATGATAGGGAATAGAGGAGGGTTTTTTATTATTTGTTCGCGGCTTTTTTTTTGAGGAAAATCTCCTTTTTATTTAATCAGAATGCTTTCAAGAAAGCGAACATCTCAAGGAAAGCCTGAAATGTTGCCTGCTGCATCTCTTTGGAGCTATTGTGGCTGGTGGTCAGGTAAGGATAAACTAAACTTTTCAGCTGCTGAAACCTCCAAATGCTTGTTCCTTGTTTAAGACTTTTGAATACTCCATAACTTGTAAATGAGAAGAATTTTTTATCCATAATTAATTCTTTTTGTCTTAGGAATTTTGGGATCATTCTGGGTAATACCTAAATGCTAAAAGCTGGGTCCCAATTTCAAGTTACTGTACAAGTTTGCTGTTCAGAACAACTACATGTTCATATGAACTTACTGTAATATTTTAAAGAAAAAATAGGCATAACTAGATTAGGAATTTCCACCTGCAAAGATGAAAGTTTTGTGTTTATGTGCATGAAATTGATCTAGCTTACCTCCCAGTGCTGAAAGTAAGCTGTTTTCAGTAGGAGGCATGGGACCTTTACAGCTTGAAAGCAGTTTAAAGTCTTTGGAAGACTATGAGGAAATGAGGGTATTCAGCAGCAGCAAAGCTAACATCCACTTTCTCACCTGACTTCTGTAATGTCCTGCTTAGCCTGGTCACAAGCAGCTGCTACTTCTGATGGTCTTGAAGAGAGAGTGTTTTTAAAGGTTGCCAGGGAGCTGCAAAGCCAGGCTCTGCTCCCTCAGGGAAGGCAAATGGAGCAGACTCCATGATGGCCAGCAGCAGTTGACCTGACTGGCCAAGGGTGCGATCTCACTGTACCCAGACAGAGTGATGGGAGCAGCTGTGGTGGCTGGAACCAGCATCAACCAGCCCAGCCCACTGGACAAGTCTGTAGTGATAAAGCCTAAAGTCAAGCCAGGAAGTCTGGTCAGCACATCAGAGTAAGGATTTGCTCACCTGGTGGTAACTAGAGTCAGGCAAGAGGCCAGTGGTTGCCAGCCCCACCATAGCCATGAGGCAGGGCTAAGGTCAAGCTGCAGTCAAGTCAGTGGGTCAGGTTCAAGACATGACGTAGCCAGGCATGGCCATGGCTGCAGTGTAGACCAAACAAGTTAAGGGTTGAGAGCCAAAACTTGAATGCAGCTCCCTACAGAGGGCAAGGAGTCCCTGACAGGGCTTCTCAAAGCTTACCACAAGCCTGGGTTCCTGTGCCTGAGCCTATGCATCAGGCCCCCAGGAAGAAATGTGAGGAAAATGCATTCAGGGCCCAGGCAAACATTTGCTAATTTTTATGTTCTTGAGACATGTTCTAAAGTATCATGAGTCTCATAATCTAAAATAAAAACTCAGGTGAAGGTTTGCCTCAAATTAGCAGTTTATCAGGGCTACCTTAAAAAAATTTGTAATGTATTTAAATCATATTTTCTTTTCTATATAAGCATTCCCTTTGAAAAAGAGAGCCTATGTAAGTGAAGAAGATGGGATGCATTTCATCTGTAGCAATGAGCATAATCCAAATTGAATGTTTCTTAGTTGTTTAACAACTACACAACATTAGTAGATGTAATAATGCATATTGCATGGTTCAGATAACTCAAGTAGACACAACTGGTTTGAAGAGGTTTAAATTCTTTTAAATTTATTTTTCTTAATAATTTTTTGCCTTAATGGGTTTCAGAGGAATGCTCTTCAAGCAGTATCTCCTGCCACCATGGAAGTCTTGATGCGTGTTTTAGCAGACTGTGACAACTGGGATGACAGAAACCCTGAGGAAGTGAGCAGGAAGGCAGAGCTGACTCTGAAGTGCCTGACAGAAGTTGTCCATATCCTCCTAACCAGCAGTTCTGACCAGCGCCAAGTCGAGACAAGTACAATATTGGAGAACTATTTCAAGTTGCTTAATTCAGACCATTCAGCCTTACCTAATCCACGGCGATGCAGGCAGTGGGAGAGCAGATTCATAGCACTACAGGTCCAAATGCTGAGTGAGTACATAGTTCCTTTCAATATTTCTTGACAAAAACTCTGAAACAAAAAATACTGTCTTGACTACACAATTGAAAAATTTCTAACATTTCTTAGATATTTCTTGTTTAATCATTTACTTATAAAAAACCCAGAAGAAACCATATCAGATTGCTACCATTTAGCAAGAGCATCAAGGTTCATAGACTCAAAGTCTCCATTAAGAGAGAAAAACTTCGCTAGGCAAGAAGTGACACTTACCAGAACCTTAATTGCATAATAAAATTGTTCTGTAGTAAAATTGCCATGTGGTGCTGTTTTTTGATAGTTTGATTTTCAAATGGCATTGTTCTAAACATTGGCCAAAAGTAATAGTCTGAAAGAGTTGAATATAAGTTTTTGGGTTAGAATTCAGGGATTTGAGTTTTTTCCATTTTGATGTTAAGCATGGGAAATAAAGGTGTTTCTTTTCCCATACTTCCAAGAAAACTGGGGAATAGTACTGTGGCCATGGAGAATGCTTACAGTATAAGACTGATGTAGAATGCAGAGTAATTGCTTGTTGAGGAAACAAATATTCATGTACTCTAAAAAAAAGGTAATGCTGCTTATGTATCCACAATTGGCAGTGACTTGAAACAGAGCCCCAAAGCAGTCCAAGATACTAATTAGCTGAAATTTCTCTATAATATTAGTCTGTGGTAATTTTTTCAGTGTCAAAATTAGCTTTAGGCCTAGTGATTTGTTCTTAAATGCGTATCATTCTTGATCAAAAATGCAGAGCATGTGATTTGTCTAATTTTTTCCTGATGTGTATTATGGAATATGCAGGAAAAAATGTTTGATGGACTTGGGAAGTGTTTTGTCTTTGATGCCAGTTCTGTTTTGATTTTATAGATACCATCACAGCCATGTTAGACTGCACAGATAGGCCTGTTCTGCAGGCAATTTTCCTCAATAGTAACTGCTTTGAGCATCTCATTCGACTGTTGCAGAACTGCAAGGTAAGTTTTCCCTTATCAGCTTATTTTTAACAAACCCTGCCTTGTATTATTACTAATGAAGTAGAGGTGTCTCGTGTCTGTCTTGTGGTTGAAGAAATGAGTACTTACTTTGAGTCCTGAGCAAAACACCTTTACCTGCTCAGTCTCTGAAGTCTGTTAGGAAGCTGTATCTTTGAATCACTGCTGAATCTTTTCTTACCTATTAAAGTCTCTCAGATGTCAGACTTTGAACTGAGCACAATGCTCTCTAACAGTATGTCTGATTAAAAAAAAATCAATCACCCCTGCTTTTTTATTTGTGTTTTTGTTGTGGGGTTTTATTTTTTTGTTTTGTTTTTTATATTCTATCACTGGATTGCTAGGAAATCACTTAACAACTGCTGCCAGATGGAGGTCTGAATTCTAATTTCAGAGGAATGTTTTTCCACTAAATAAAATCTTTCTGGTGTGCCACTGTAAGTGTTTCAAAATATTTGAGTCCTGTGTGTGGCTGACATAAAACATGAGCTCAAGCTGTTAAAAATGTTTTCTACATAGGATTTAGGATTTTCATCTCAACCACAAATGGTCATAATTTGCAAACTGCCACTGATTGCACTGATTTCATTTTTCCCTGTGTAAAAGAACACAGATATAATGTAACTCTCTGCACAATTTTATCTCTCTTTTTGTGATATGTTAGTGACATAGTTGTTTTGAGCTCTTCTGATGCTCATGTAGATAATGTAGGCTAGCTACAGTGTGCAATTTTATTTCTAATCCGTTTAGATTTTGGATTAGAATGTATTTCAGTGCAATGATGTATTAAAAATAAATGTGTTTGGATTATGTCTTAATTGTAATTATAATCAGTGGCAGAATGCCAACTGACTTGAAGTGTTTTGAGTAGTCTGTAGTTTTATTATCTCCTTATGAAAATACATTGTTTGACCTTTCCATTCTTCTGTGTTTGGGAATCTCTGCCTATTTTTGTACTAACCTTGTACTCTATAAGAAACTCCTTTTTTAGTTTCTTCTAAAATCATCAACAGCGTGATGTTTACTTCTTCGTGGAGACTCTTAGCTGTGTTCCTGCACTCATAAACAAATGGTGGAATTTAAAAAAGCAGGAACAGCTGCTCTGTTTTTTCTTGCAGCTTGCCGTTTTTATTTTTATTCTGCCTGTCTGTTTGTTTCAAGATACAGTCTTTTAAGGTTTTCTCCAGGGATACAGTCTCACATATCACTGTGTTGTTTGGAGATCAGTGCTGCCAGTTTGGCACACAGTGTGCTTTCTTAGCCTTTTGCAGGCAAAATACCCCCACAGCTGAGAAGTGGGAGAGATAGAGGCAGGGCAGGTGTTGCAGTATATTTGTACTTCAAATATACTGTGTCTCCATGCAAAGATTGATTTAGCTGTGGAATTAGGATTTCTCCTTATTAGCTGGAGGTGGAGACCCTAGTTCTAGATTTTTATTCCTTCATTTGTGAAAATTTCTACTGAGTTCCTAAGCAAGCCATGTGTGGAAAGCATGTTCTGCATCCCTGCAGAGAGCATGAGAGTCCATACACAGTCTGAAACTCAGGAAGCTATTGGATCTTCTGCAAACTTGAAATGCAAGTAATTTCTATGAAAAGGAGGGGTAAAGAAAATCCATACCACTCTTTCTGCTATAGGTATCCCAAAGAAATTGAGGTGTTCAAGGTTGTATTTCTACTCATACTTACTAGTCATTTGCAGTGTAACAATATTCTAAGATGTAATTTTTTTTTCTTTTTTTTTCTTCATATTTGCTGGTTTTAAGGCTTATGGGCAAACTGTCTTTCCTTAGCTATGCTTTAGGGTTAGAGATCTACACAAAAGCTTTTCAAAACTGCTTGGTTAAGTTTTGATCATCTGAATGTTGCTTTTTGCCTGTGATATCCAAAAAGAGGGACTGTAATTTAGAGGTATCAGGAAGTGCTTATTCTGAGTACTGAGGAAGTACTGAGAGTCATTTAACAAACTGGTTTGTCAGTACTGAATCTTTTCTCATCTATTTAACTGTCTCAGAGGTCAGACTTTGAGCAAAGCACTATGACCTCTAACATTGTCTGATTCAAAGAAGAAAATGTGTTTTTGAACAGCTTTTAAATGGAAGGATTAAAACAATGTAGACATTGTAAAAAGAAATCTATTTTTCCTTTTCATATGCCTTATGAGAAATGAAGTAACTCATACCAAAAGTTTGATGGACTCTTTTTATTTTTGCATTGTCTGTATTTGCTTTTGTTTAATGTTCTTATTCTTGCTAATGTTATAGTCCTCTGAGACACATTATAGTTACTCTGAATTGTTAAGTGCTCTTGACTGTGGTGTACCTTTCAAAGTGTTTCTAATGATGTGCTTCCACACCTAAGTCAAAGTAATATCTTGAGTGTTGTCCTTTGTTTTGCCCTAATTTGTGGAAGTCGGTTTCTCAGATTGTTCCTCTTCAGGGAGACTAAGGTAGCAGATAATGGAACAAAATCTGTGTTTGGGGGGGAAAAGAAATGCTTAGGTTTTACCCACTAAAGGAAAGTGGGTCCCTTTTTTTTAAAGGGACTTTTAGAACGTTTTGATCAGGGCTTTTTTTAATACCTCAGTAGAATCTTAAAACAGAAGGAGGTAAATTTTAGTTCTGATTAAGTTACAGCTAAATTTGGCATGCAAATTGACTGCAATTGATTATGAATTTAGGTGAGTTGGAAACTGTTAAATTCAAGTACTCACCAGGAATTTAGCTACTGAACACAGAACAGTTCCTTAACTGAAGATGCAGTGTAGAAGGATGTTTGATTTAAAGCAATTTGCAACCTGTCTGATTCTTAGGATGATGGCAGAGTTATTTTTCCCTTCTTCCTGTCCCAAAGACTGTGTGCCCCAGAAATTCTGCTACTGTGCTGTTTGAAGATGAAAATATTCTGTCTAGATATCTTCAGCTTTCACCTAGGGTGAAACATAAGTGGAAAATGGTGAAACATCTGTATCCATTTCCTTGTTAATGCCCCACTCTTGTCTGTATTTCCTACAAGCAAATTTCTTAGAATTCTGTCATGTTGCATATTATGAATGAAATCACAGTTGCTAAACCAGAGATGAGTATAAATTCCAGATAAATCTCTCTTTGTCTCAGTGATTACATATTTTCTTTTTTCTTTTATGAAAAAAAAATAGTTACTTGAGCAAAAATACAGTGTAATCTTCAGTATTTTAAGAATTAACAGAAGACTAATGGACGATTGTCTTACCAGTGTGAGAAAGCTTTATTTTTTCCCTTCTTTTTTCCCCCTGTTTTTTGTTTTTGTATGTGAAATACAAATCTAAGGCAGCCTCCACAGATTTGGCTGCAGGTAACTGTTTAATGCAATTATTTCCATTATTCTTGTCTCTGTTCCTAACAGCTGTTTTTAAATGCTAACAATAAAGTGGCAGACAAGAGTGAGAAAGACCTTACCAACAAATTACTGACAGAAATGAATGAGGACCAGGTACCTACCTAAACTGTATTTTTCTTCATTTGAAGTCAAGACACAATCACAGGAAAATTGATTCCTGTGCTTCACCTTAACCATCCTCCTTAAGCCTTTCTGCAGCAAGATGAACGTAGGATGCTGCACAGATCAGCATTTCCTGTCTCTGGGAAATGATTTTTGTGAATAACAGATTGAATTCAGCCTATGTTTTATTCATCTGCTTCAAACTGCAGATATTGGTAATAGAATGAGCATCAGTTATGCTTCTTTTAAGGAAGAGGTGAAGTACATGAATGGGATCTAAATTAATACTCTCAACCTGGTGGTGATTCTTTTTCCCCTCCTTTTCCTCTTTTTTGCTCTTTGTCTCAGCACTGTGGTGTTTTGGATTCTGGGGCCTTGTTTGTGAATCTCAGTGGTTGTGTTTGGTGTCCTGATTCTTTGCTTGTCATCAAGAACAGATGTTCACAAAACAATGGACAGGCTGAATCAGGGAGGTAGGAATAGCCTGCTGCTTCACTTTTCCCAAATACCGTGGAAAGTTTCAAATGCAAATTTTTGTATTAATTTTATAGTAGAATTATTTGTACGGATTAAAAATGTAAGAAAAGTGCTGAATACAAGGGATGGTTATTTACAGTTGCAATTTTTAGCTAATAGCTTTGGCTTTTTTGGACACAGCACAACGCTCTAACCGCATGTAAATGTTTCTTCACATCTATTAGTCTTCTGCTTCTTGACATTTCACTTTCAAAGTATCTCTAAGGTGCACATAATATTTCAGAGATGATGAAACAGTATGTTTGTTTGCACAATGTTACTAATTACGTTTACTGATGGATCCAAAGAGTACTCCAACATTTTTGTTCTTAAAACCATCATAGAAATATCAACATAAACAAGAATTATAGTAAAAAACCTGAGAAGATTATTTAAATTGGAGAGAGAGGTGTTGAATCAATGCAGTGAGGCTGTGGGTGAGGAAGCCACCTAACTGCGCTAGTGTGACTTATCTCTTATACTTCAGGGGTGTGTCTGTGCTGCATTGGTTTGCAGGGCCTTGGATGGAAAATAAGTCACTTTATATGATCTGCAGATGCTGATTTTCCAGCAGCACATGCACACACTCTGCAAGAGATTTCCTAATTGTTTTCCTCCCTCCCTGTTGAGGTTGTCCATTAGACGCATGAGGAAAACTTGTTTGTCCATCAGAATATTTGAAGTGCAGTTTTGTGTTGTGAATGCTTCTCTCCTCTTGAAGTCTGTGGTTAGTTGTCTACTGTGATGTAATTCCTTGTAGGCTGTGGGGTTTGAAATTTTCACTGGTGGGGAGATGATTTTTGAAGCATGTTGCCAAACTCTTGGTTTCCCTCCCGACAGGAGGGCACAGCACAGATTTTGGAGCTGAGCTGTCTTTGCATGTTTGTATGTGACTTGTGTATCTGCTCCTTTCAGGTGTTTCAGGGACACCTGGACTCCTTGGCAGTATCAACCATTCAAGCCCTCACAGCAGTAATGCACAAGTCTCCAGCTGCAAAGGTAACAGTGTCCATGCAGGGGGCTGTTCGCAGATTCTTGATCTTGTTTCCAGCTAGTGTTCTTATCACAATACCTTGATAGATCTTGCTAATGGAGATGAGCAGATTGTGGTCACACATCCATACCAGATAGGAATAGCTGATTAGCATTCCTTATCCCTTTTCATGAGTCTAATAGCTGGACACTGAGTCATCTTTCTACTGAAACTGGAAGATCTGAGTATGATGGCAGTTGGAGCCTCTGCAAAGGAAGTACAGTGTTACTTGTCCCATGGATATGTAGGATAGACTCAGTGGGTATTTACAGGAATTCTCAGGCAGCTGTTTGTGTTGTAGTTTTTATATGGCTTTAAACTAAGCCAAGACAGTATTGCTGTCCAGATGGTGGTCATACCATTGCCCTGTGCCCCTCCTTGGTAGTTATTCTTGGATTTGGTAAGTGGATAGGTTGTAGTTAGTTTGTGGTTCTGACTGGAAGCGAAACCCATGGAACAATAGCATATTTATTCCTGGATTGCTGGGTTCATTAAATTTAACCCTCAGCTGAGTGATTCCCTAGACTTGGCACAGTTAAAGGGATTTGACAGTGCACTGGAGGATAAAGGAAGAGTGGGAATCATTTATTTTTTGCTACTTGCAGTACAGCCTAAGGGAGAGACAACAGGATCTGTTACGCTCCTCCAGAGCATTACTGAAAATGTTTATTTCTCCACTGACTCTGGAAAGCCTGGGAAGTGTTGTATATTGGAGGCAGGGACTAGCTGGGATTCGCAGAGAGATTCACAGCTGTTCTTCTACTGCAACATGTGTATTTTCTTTTCATGTTTACCTAAGTAATCACCTCACTCCTGCTGAAAGATTTATCATTTAAAAAAAAATCATTTCAGCACAGACTATAGCCAGGAGGAGTGTCCATTCCTCCTCCACATGTAAGATGTGTTGGCTGTTTAATAATTAAACCATAAATGGATACTACCATTTGAACTTTTCTGGTTGTTTGGTTTTTTTCCTTGTAAAATAAATTAGTTTTCAGGAAAACTTCCTTGGAACACTTTTCTAATTTTAAGTTTTTAGGACAGCTGTTTCTTAATCTGGTCCAGGAAAACCTTCTACTGAAAGATTAAGATCTGAATACTTCTGCATTTCAATGTAAACATTTCATGCTATAGTTTGCACTAAAAAGATGAAAAATGAAGCTATTTGTTCTTTGTGATATTACTAACATTTGGATTATGCCAAAGTAGTTATATTCTTTTATAGGTAATTAATAAAATACAACTTTGAACTTTTATTTATCCATGTGGTGCAGTGGAATGCTTCTCATCTGCAATATTCTAGAGACAGTAGAATGAGCAGGTTATCAAAAATAGATTTTTAGCCTGTAATTATTATATTCTAATTATTATGTGTCTAATACTGCATTAAATTGTCTTAAAAGTTGCTTGTCTACCTGCTGCAGTAGACAAGCAGTTTTTGTCCATTTTACTTGTTAGTGAGACTGGAATTTTTATCCTCAGGAGGTCTTCAAGGAGAGGATTGGGTATGCGCACATATATGAGGTACTAAAATCACTGGGTCAGCCATCACGGGAATTGCTGGAAGAACTCATGAATATGGTGAGCTGTGCTTGCTTTGGAGCAGAAACGCTTACATCTTTCAACAGTGCTTCTGGCCCTGTCTTAAAGTGTTTCATGTCTGAGTTCCCTGCTGTTTTTCAGGCTGTCGAAGGTGACCACATGGCTGTTGGGATACTAGGCATTAGTAATGTCCAGCCCTTATTGCTGCTCATCCAGTGGCTTCCAGAACTAGAATCACACGAGCTGCAGATTTTCATCTCCAGCTGGTTGAGGCGAATCTGCTGTATTGACAGACAGAGCCGTGCCATGTGCGTCAATGCAAACATGGTCATCCGTATCATCGAGACCCTCAACTCGCACTCGGTGCTCCATGGCACTTGTGCAGAGAACCTGATTGCCCTGCTGGGCTCCCTGGGGAGCCAGTCCATGGGCTCCGAGGAGCTGCTGCAGCTGGTGCGGCTGCTGCGGCCGGAGGAGGCGCGGGGCGCTCACCCGTACGTGGTGCCGGCGATGCGCGCGCTGCTGGCCATGGCGCGGAAGCAGGGCCTGGCCAGCGCCCTGCAGTACTTCAACCTGCACCACAGCATGGCCGGCATCGCCCTGCCCGCCATCCACAGGTGGCCGGGCTCTGCCTTCTCCTTCAACGCCTGGCTCTGCCTTGACCAGGACCGGGTGGACCCTGGCACCACGGGCAAGAGCGGCAAGAGGAAGCAGCTCTACAGGTACAGTTACTGTAACTGCTACACCCTACTGGTGTAGGCCATCTGTGCCCTGTGCCATATGGTACCCCATGACATGTGGTGCTTCTGCTTATCTTCATCTGAGGCAGTACTTAGTGCTTAGTCTGGGAAAGGGGGAGCTTTCATCTGTCACCAGAGCCAAGTTCTGTTACAGAAATAATGTGTAGTTTCTCCATTGTAATGTCATCTACAGTTTCAACATCCGTAACTCCAAATTGTGGTAAGGTTCATTGCTTAAATGAAATGACATTAAAAACCAAAACCAAATCCCTCCAGCCCTCCAGCCAAAACCAGAACAGCCTTCACACAGTTTGATGTAAAGGGAATGAACTCAATTTGTATAAGAGCGGAACTGAGAAGGCACCTTCATGGTGCTTAAATAGTGCATATTGACATGAATTCTTGATATAGTTTAACTTCTTGGTTACTAACAGAAGCAATTAAAATGTCTTTTTGGTTGATTTTGTTTGTTTTTTTTTTTTAATTAGAGGAGTAACAGACAGTCACACAGTAAATATTGGACCACCACCTAACAACTTGAGTGGATTTTCTTCTTAATGAATGTATTGTTATGTGGTAATTTTGATGAAGCAAGTCCTTGATTGTATATCTTTTGTAGCTTTTTTACAGCAAGTGGTATGGGGTTTGAAGCCTTTATTACATGCTCGGGGGTATTGGTGGTTGCAGTGTGCACGAAGAGGGAATATGCAACAGTGATGCTGCCTGACCATTGCTTTTTTGACTCTCTCTGGGTAAGATTTTATACTGACAAACAGTTTGTTTAGGATTGTATTGTTAGCTCAGAAGTCAAAATTATGGTTTTTTTTATAATTTTACAAATAGTCTGTTTTGTATTGCAGTAATTCATTGCATTTATTGCAGCAATTCATTGCATAAGAGATTTAATCTCAAATAATGCAAGCAATTTTCACGTAGATTAGTTGTTGATTGAACTAACTTGTGCTTGTGTATTAGGCATTTTTTGTTGATTAAGCTTGTTACAGCCTTAGAGATTTTTTATATTAAATTAAAACAAGCATAGGTGGCTGTAGTGCTGTGTGAATAAATTAGCTGTGGTGCTGTTTCTGCCTTACCCTTTTCTATTCCCATACTTGAGAGCTGATGTGCATTACTATGAAAGAGCTGTATCTTTCTTTTCAAAAACCTGTTTATATGTAAACATATGCATTTACTATTTTAAAATGGAAGCAGCAGGTGGTTATATTCTTGTTGATGCTTTGGATTTATTTTAAGTGCTTTCCTCACCAGCTTAGTAGAGATAAAGTTAAATAGTTTCGTATAGTAATTTCACTGCTCTTAATAATGACTTAATTATTTTTTATTGCTTAACCAGCACAACATAACTATTGTTCATGTGCCTGGGAAGAGGCCCTTTGGTCAGAGCCTTGTGTATATCTATGTCAATGGACAGCAGAAGGTCTCTGCCCCACTTCGATTCCCTGCTATGAATGAAGTAAGTTCCTTTCTGAGCCATACCCTGGTAGGACGAGCTCTCATACAACAGTGAGAGTTCAGACTGTTGCTAACGATGTTCAGCTTTGGATACTGTCCAGAATATTATTTTGGAGTGTAACTAACCATTAAGTAATGCTTGTTTAGTCATTTCAGTTCATAAACAAAACAAAAAACTCTACCAGATGACATTGATTAAATTGTGGAGTTTTCCTCAAAATAATTGACATAATTTATGATGACATCATAATAAATGGCAGCTCTACCAGTAGGATTGATGTAACTACTCAATGAGGAATATTCCCTGTAATTTTCAGCATTTTCATATATTTTTACTTGTATTTTTTGAATGTTTCCTTGATATGCTATTCCTTTGGTAACTGAATCAGCACTTTACATGCAGTTAATCTAACCATTTTGGATGTGTACACATTTAGCAATACACTAGCCATCAAAATGAGTGTATGTCATATTTAATTTCCTCTGTAAACTTTGTTCATTCTTTTTGGGGAGCAATTTATATTAAACTAGGCTACAACACCCAACATTATTCCCTCTTTTCTAAGTTCTAATTTGATATTTGTTAAGTATGTTGAGAAAACAGTTAGGTTGGATGCTGTACTGGTAAAATCAGTACAAAACTGGTAAACTGCTGTACTGGTAAAATCAGTAAAAATGAGAGTAAATGTAGTTTTCATTTCAAGATTAAACTCTGGTTTTTGACCCATCTGTAGAATAAACATTATAAATCTCAAGGTAACTAGAAGTAGGGCAAGTCATCTTACCATGAGAGCATCTGTTTGAGTGGACTAACTGATATGAGAAATGTACAGTGGCAGATATGCTGGGCTAGTATTTTGGAATGTAATCCAGAAGAGGAGTATTTACAAAGGGGTATCGGGAGCACTGTCCTTCCTGGCTGTGCTCCTGCTAGAGGTCATGCAGCACTTAAGGTAACTAAATTGCTCTTAGTTGGAAAAAGGGTGTTCTCAGCTATTATGAGAAGTATATGCTCTGTTTTTTGTCATACTGTGATGGATTGCTTGTTTTTCAAAGCTTGACAGAACTTCTTGCTTGCAGTTTCATTTATTTAGTTCAAATTTGCTAGATGCAGTCTTGAGATTTCAAGCTTAGATTTACAGTGTGTGTTTTGTTTTCTTTCTTCTATGTATGACTCTCCAGTCTTTTACTTCTTGTTGCATTGGTTCAGCTGGTCAAAGAACAACAACTCCTCCTCCATCTCAGATCCCAGATCCACCTTTTTCCTCCCCAGTCATGCCCCATCGGACATCGCTCGGGGGCATTCTCGCTACAGGAAATTGGGGCGGGGTGCTTGGAAAACCAGAGTTCATCACCAAAATGATCTCAGCAGGGACTCAGGACAGTGAATGGGGGTGTCCAACATCTTTGGAGGGCCAACTTGGATCAGTTATTGTCTTTCATGAAGCACTGCAACCTTCTCAGGTGAAAGCATTATATTTAGCAGGTGAGTGGTGGTTGTACTGGTTTTAGCGAAGTAAAAGGAATGAGTTATGAACAAGACTCCACTAAGCTCTGCTCTACCCACACATAATGAAGAACTTACAATCCAGAAGAACTGCAGAGCTGACCTAAGTGAGAGGGCTTTAAAGCAAATAAGCTTAGCATTTAATAAGTAGGTTATGATGTTTGATTTTAAAATACTACATTTGCATAAGCTCATCTGCTTATCATATGTGTAGACCTGCAAAATTAACATGTTAGGTAATAATTTCACTAGTAAATTCTGAATTTTTACTACTGTTTGCCTGCATGTGTTTACGATTGAGACTCTTTAAAGGTATTGCCCTTATTTGTTAGGCCACTTAAAGGTGATTTATGCTTGAGGATTTTTCCATAAGAATCAATAATTAAGTGGTCATTTTAAAGAAAATACTCTGAAACCTATGTTGTACAGTTCAAAGTGTGAAAGGTATTAAGTTCCGTAATGACTCAAGGTTGTTACAGATTGGCATTAAAACACTTGCATCATTTAAAGGAAATATTATGCATTGCTAAACAAAACTATCTTGAAGGTTACTGATTCTCTGGGCATTTAGGCTTGATGACAGAGATTAGTGACAAATATGAGATAGGTATTTGTAAAGACAAACATGAGAGCTGTTTGAAGTTATAAAAATACCTCTTCTTTTTGTAGTTTAGTTTTTCATGCAGAATGTGTTCCTTTTTAAGCAGACCCTCAGAAGTGAGTGATTTAAGCCACAGAAACTCTGCTTCAAAGCACGTCTCAAATAGATACGGTTCAAAATGTCCTATTTGTTCTTCCAACAAGTTTGGTAATACAAAATTTGTAAAGGGCAACATTAATAACTAGTGGACTCTACCTTTTTTTAATAGGTCCAAATTGTTTAACTCCATGGAAGTCTCAAGAAGCTGAAGTAGCAGACCTCCCCAGTAAGGTGCTGCTTCATTATACACCAAAGGTAAGAAACAGAACTTAATTTTTGTTTGACTATACAGTGTGCATTACTTTCAGTGCTTGCACTGTGTTTTTCTATGGGAAGATAAGGAGCAGTGAGAGCTTTCTTAAATTGTAGTCTTGTGCAGATGTAGGTTTGGCAAAAGGATGGAGTTATCTTGTACAATAGAGAATGTCAAATCTAAAATGGCATATGTTATATTCTAGGGGTTTCATGTTGTTCAAATACTTTAATACCAACACATTGGCACAAAATCTTGTGCTCAAGCATCTGTAACTTGTTTCCTAGATGATATCATGGCTTCTTTATTTGTTTAACAGGCCTGCAGAAACCCGATTTGCCTTGACCTGTCTGCAAATCTTTTACATGGAAGACTAACTGGAAACAAAGTAGTGAATTGGGACATCAAGGTAAATATGTTGTGAAGAGGCAGAACCTGATGTAAAAATGGCAGTGGTTGTGTGTGTTGATCTAACTTTTGGAATGCTGGAAGTTATTATCATAATGCAAATTAACAGATGCAGCATGTTTTTACACTGAGAATTCATGGGCTCATGCTGTAGCTGGAGTAGTGTTGCATTTTCATTACATTTATTGAGAACTTATGAGGGCCACTGCTTTTACTGTCACAGTACATGAAGATATTTTGTGGTAGCTGACTATTCTTCATAATAATGTTGAATGCATGTTGAATGTATATCGAGAGCATTTTATCATCTCTAGGGAATTTTGTCATGGTTTTCTTGCTGTCATAAACTCTGAGTTAGATTAAGATTAGTAGAGTTTAGTTAACACTTGTGACTTGTCAGTGGAATACCACGTTTTTTCAACTTGAGGAAAATGTATGAACAATAAATAAGATCTGCCTTTTTTTTCAAGAACAGTGAACAGTTGACTGTACTGGCAAACTAATTAATAAGGAAATATTGTTGGAACTACACTGTACATATCCACTGTGCATATCTCTACAATCACTTGCTGAGAATAATGTTAAATTCAGACAGTTGTTAGTTAATTTTGCTATGATATGAGTAGTTCTAGAATACTTCAGTTTGTCCTTTTTGCCCAGTAATGTGTACTTGTACTCCAGAGTGTTTGTCTCTGGACTAAACTGGGGAAGTGAGTGGGTATCTCTGAGTAGCTTGCTAAGACCCTGATTTTGAATTGATTTGAAGTGGATATAAATCACTTCTAGAAATCTTGTGAGTATATTACACCTTACCTGGCAAGTACCTTACAAGAAGCATTGTTTGAATAACAGAATCCAGAATCAATTAAATTGGAAAAGTCCTCTAAAGTCATCAGGTCCAACCTGTGACCAAACACCATCTTGTTAACTAGACTATGGCACTAAGTGCCACATCCAGTCTGTCCTTAAACACCTCCAGGGACTGTCTTGTGCTATCTCTGCTTGTGAGAAGGAGGGGAAAAAAGGGGACTTAGAACACTTTAAAGAGAGGCTTAGAATTGATGTATGTGTAGAGTTATTTTAAAAAACAAAATAAAATGGTAGTATTTTTTATCTGCCTGAAGTTGAAATCTTGCCAGGAAGATGGTTAAAGCAGAGATGTGTATAATCTTAGTCTTCTCTTACTGCTTGCTGCAAGTAACTTTAGAAATCAGAGAAATGTTTTTCCTGTTTTTCAAATATATTTAGCAGATGATTCTTCCTAAGTTTTTGTATCCTTCAGTTTCCAGTGTTTATATGGGGGGAGGAGCAAGGAAATGTAAAAAGTGTACTTTCAGAACAAGAGCTGACAGGGATGGCCCCTGTGTAAGTGGCCTGTGAGATATTCTGATTGGTTTGTGATATGTCCTGTATGCTGAGTAAATTTTTGCTATAGTTGAAGGGATTTTATTTATGGTGATGTTTTTTCCTGCCTTTTCTCTTGATTCAGGATATGATCAACTGTATTGGTGGAATAAATGTGCTGTTTCCATTGCTGGAGCAGATCAGCTTTCTTGGTGGACAGATGCCTGGGAAGTCTGAAGGAGAAACTCTGCCTCCAGAACTAGTAACTCCTGTAGAGGGTGACTGGGTGGTGTTTTCATCCCCAAAGGCATCAGGTGGGAAAGTGAAGCTGAAGTGAACTAATTTTTAAGCTTGGTTTTACAAGTCCTTTTTTGAATGACAGAAAGCTGTTTATTATGTACTGGATTTTCCAGAGCATCTATGTAAAGCTGAAAGACTCTTTCTGTACCTAGATATCTAACATGGATACTGAGTACCAGGAGTTCAGCACTATATAAATAATAATATATTTGAAGTATACATATATTTATAGCATTCTTTTTCTTTTCATGATTTACTGTTACGGGTGCCAAGGTATGACATTGTTTTAATTTCTGTTTTGATTATTTTGAGAAATTATGTTTGATGTAAAACCGACTAATATCAACAGGAGAAGCTTTCCTACAGCTTGAGTGCTGGGTCACACAGCCACACGGGGACAGCAACATCAGAACTGTGCTATTTAGCCTTTAGCCAAACTTATATTTTCTTAACAAAATATTCAGGCTCCTACTTCTTCCACACATAGTCACATTTTGGATTGAAATAGAAAGAAACTGAAAGGATGCATTAAGAATAAATTTTTAAAAAAACTTTGCTAGTATTGAGAATTAACTTTGACCTTACAAAAACCACTGAGAAATCACCCTTTCCTTGCAAGGGAAAACACTACTTTTTTTTTGTTTGTTTCAAAGATGAAATGGTGGAGTAAAGTAAAAAAATATATCTTCTCCTCTCTGTCTCTATTTTTTTTGCATACCATGGCTAGAAAGTGTCAGTTTGAAACTACAGAGGGAAAATAACTGCAGCATGTGCAAAAGATTTTAACAAGTTTGTAACCTACAGCCATGGATGAAGCAACTGAGGTCAGGACTGGAATCACTTTTTCTGGAGAAGCATGGAATGGCTATGATTCTGCACAGGAAAAAATTCTAAAGACAGGCTACAGCTAAGGAACAGGAGTTGAGAAGTTCAGGAAATAGTGAGGAATATCAGCACTTGATTTTATTTTTTCCTCCTCTATTTTTATGCAGTTATCCAATGATAAACCATAAGACTTTTGCTACTGTTGTTCTCTTCTGCAGAAGCACGTCTGGAGAAGAACATAGTTGCGACTTTCATCTTGATGATAAAACACTTTATTCAGGGGCATCATGTTAATCAAGAAAATCTCATTCACTCCCATGGAGTTGCCACCCTAGGAGCCTTGTTACAGAAGGTGAGCAAATTTGAGAGACATCTTTTAGAAATGGGTTTTGTGGATGAGGTCCTGATTCTTTTGAAGCATAGCCAGAATGCCAGGGTCTTTAAAGGCTTCCTTAGTATTTTCTTTCTTGTGTTTCTGAAAGCAAAAAGGTGTGAGAAGTTGGTCTTTAACTGCAAAGTGAAATACTATGTTTCATTTTTTTTCATGTTCTGCTTTTTTGATACAGTGTTGTTTGGTTATTCAAATGAGACTACTTTTGTGTTTATTGTATAGCTTTAATGGAGCAGACATTCCTGTAGAAGATAAAAGAAACTTCCACTTTTTAAAATCAAATTTTATTAAGACATTCAGTATTTTGAGTGCTAACACCTGTTGTTATTTTGCAAGGTGCCAAGCATCTTAATGGACGTGAATGTCCTGATGGCTGTACAGCTGTTGATAGAACAAGTCTCAGTAGA
>VZTT01014757.1:14180-35145 GCA_013400855.1 Buphagus erythrorhynchus | reverse complement strand
TGTGTGGCAGAAACGAACGTAGAAACCGAGAAAAACCAGAAGGAGGAGGGTTTTTTTTTTTTTGTTTTTTTTTTTTTTTTTTTTTTTCCTGCGTGCTTTGAAACACTGGAATAGTCTACTTTTTCTCTCAATCCTTCCCTGATTTCAATCTTTCTGTTTCTTTTACCAGCATCACTTCAGATGTCTTTTCCTTAGTGCAGCTCTCTGAAGTCTCCATATTTGAAACTCCTGTCCCAGGAGCAATCCACTTCCCCTTTTTATTCAGTCATCAATACTGCTTTGCTGCTTCCAGTTAGTCCGTACCATGTCCTGCCAAATTAATACTTTCCTTAGTTTTTCAGCCTCTGCCTCTCCCTTGCTAGTACTGATGGATCACTGCTTTCCCCTCTCCATCAACTGTAGCTTCGGGTTAGGGACTTAACCCTTTGGAGCATCGGAAGTAAGACACACAGCTACATGGTCCCTCTCAAGATAGGAAAGAGACATTTTATTGAAAGCATGATTTGTACTTATAGCATCTTCTGCAGAGCTAAGACAAGACAGTAGCTCATTGGATAATTGAGAAAATGCCTCTGGGACAGTACTTCAGAATGAGTCCCACGGTTGGTACCAGGTGTTAATGTTATTAATTCCATTCTATTTTGACCAAGTTATCATCCTGGGAGAAAATCTCCCTACCAAAGCTGAATAAGCTATCAGCTTGGGAACGGATCTGTGAGAGAACCAGGAGAAACTCCAGCCTGGGAATGATTTTCCTGGTTGTAATTTTCCTAGGCCTCTACCAGTGTGTCCACAATCAACAACTCCAATTTCTCTCACTTTCCGCTTAGGCAGACACCTGCTTGCAGGCATTTATTATTTTCCTTTAAAAATAAAGCCCTAACATTTTCTGTGAAGCTGGCTTATTTATGTAACAAAGATCTACATGCTAAGATGTTTTTAAGCTGAAAAAATATAGCCATATTTTACTAAAGGATCTATTTAACTAAAAATTATACTGTGGATTTTGAAATTACCATGGTTTAAAAATCTAGTCTGAAGGAATCCTTAGTATCACAAATTCCAAGAAGCATCCCCTAAAATACAACATAAGGCAGCAATTAGCTTATGTAATTAAAAAAACAAACAAACAAACTGTTAAAGAGAGAAAAATCCTGAGGTGTGCTTTAAACCAGGTGAAGAAGATGAGGGTCAAACTATCAAGTCAATTAAAAAAAATAGATAAAGCTAACTCATTTTGCTTGAGCTGTGGAGAAACTATTCTCTGTTCTTTTTCAGGGAAAACGGGAAACACCATAAACTGATCTATTACTGCATAAGATCTTCAGGATTTAGTGCCTGACATACAGGCACAGGGATTTGAAACTTTTGTCAGACATTTGATGAAAAGGCATTAGGAAAGCTTGAGATATAGGGGGGAAATATAGAAGTATGGACATTGGATTTTTTCTTCTATTGCCACGTTATCCAGCAATGTACCCACTTCTGACAAAAATCTCACTTCAGAGACATGAATTCATTTGGATTTAATGGGAGTTTGATGTGGAAGAATATGCAGATTAAGACCTGAAGCACGGACACAAAAAGAAATACAAAGTGAAGGTAGACTGGAGCATCAGAATTCCTTGATGCTGGAGTGTGCCATTAGAGGATAATAGGTGAATGGGATTGTAAAGATCATAGTCATGACAAAAACTTTGTTTTCTTTTATGAATTTATTAGACTTTACAGAAAAAAAATGGGATTTGCATGGAGGTTTTCATTTATAAATTGGGGTAAGTCAGTGTGTTAGTCTTGCGAGGTGAGCTGTTTCATCCCTGGTTTCCATCACCACTGGTGTCACACATCCAAATTATCCTACATCAGAAATGCTAATGTGACAGGATGTGCCCCAAGGGTTGATCCCCTCCCTAACGATTGCCCAGACCCAGTTTAGTATATATACGTAAACACAGAAATTTATGCCATTTAGAACAGCTTTAAATTTTATCTGTCTAGTGATAAAAATAAGCTTTACACTCCAATAGGCTAGAAATGGACCTGAAGGATTCATCCAAAGCTTACTGTCAAGAAGCATCATGTGCAAAAGCTGCTGCTGCTGCTGTTATTTCGCCCCATACTGCTGGGAAGTTCAATTAACACTTGGATTCTAGTTACACGGCATGCTGGGTTTGGCTGGTTGCTGGCTGGGGTTAAACCACGACATAAGGAAATTAAAGTTATGCTGGAGAACATGACATAGAGCTGCTCTGTGTGGAAGCCTGGAATATCTGCACTGACAAAGCAGGTTCTCTTTAAAATGGAAGTATACTTCTTCCCACAAAGAAGGCTGAAACTTTTACTCAGTTGAAGTAGAACTGAAAGTCACTTCAGGAAACAAGTGACAAAAGAAAGGCTCAGCCAAGTTCAAAGCTCTGTTAAGAAAATGAAGGTAAACATTCAAACCTTGGTATAGCGGAAATATAGAAATTATTTAAAACTTCAGAAAAATTATTGGAAAAAAAATCATTGTGGTAGGGTCAAAAGTTTGCCCAGAAAACTTGTTTCCCTGTATCTACTTCATGCCTCCGTAAAACAAGAAAAACTATTGAGGACAAGCAAGACCACTAAGATCCATAGTTTAGAAATAGCACATGGAGAGTGAAGGAAAAAATATACAAGTTAAATAGTAAATAGAAACGTGAGAGAAAGTTAATTTTAAAATTGCTTATGATTAAATATTACCCTTATATGTAAACAATGCTTAACTTCCAATGGTAGTGTCAGTGTCTCTACCATTGTTCCTGTGTATGCATTACCTAGATGATCCAGAGCATATTGCATTTTGCAGTTTGGCCTGATGATTATGTCCTTGCTCGATTATTCCAAAAGATGCCTCTGAAATGCAGTTAGCTGCGCTGCAAGTAGAAATGAGATGTTGTACCACAGCTAAAAGAGAATGACTGCAGGCATTTTATTCCGTCACCTTCTGTAAATTGGATAGAGCAAAGCCAAAAGAGAGGACAGTTCACAAAAGTGTGTGTGGAGGGTTGTTATTTTTATTATTTTGTTGATGTTTTTATTTGTTTGTTTTGGGGGGGTTGTTTGTTTGTTGCTCTTTGTTTTGGTTTGTTTTGAGGGTTTTTTGAGTTTTTCAGCCTAGATGTGCCAGGTCCTCTACTATCTAGAATTAGCTCTGGAGTTAATTAACTCCAGTACTATGTGTTCCCCTTGAAAAAAGAGGGACATCATAATAGCATAATAACAAATTAATTTTATCTTGTCACTCTAACCCAGTCATCACCTGAAATTAGGTAGCCATACAGGAATTAAAAAGCAGTTTAGGACAAAATTACTGGAAATTAAATTCAGGGTTTAGTCCAATATTAATGTCAGTCTGTCTTCTAGCTAGAAAGTTTTTGTAATAAAAGAACAGGCTTTAATTAATATTTTTCAACTTTTAGAGGCATTCCTCTGTAAGTAGACAGTACAAAACATTTCTGTCTTACTGTATGAAAGTAGGCATAAGACAGAAAGCATCAGGTCCCTGTTTGTTGTGCCTCCTTCCCAGGCTTCCCACACTCAACCAACCCAGAGCAGCAATAGGCAGCCTGATCATAGAATGGTTTGGATTGGAAGGAACCTTAAAGATCATCCAGTTCCAATCTCCCTGCCATGGGCAGGGACACCTTCCACTAGACCAAGTTGCTCCAAGCCCCATCCAACCTGGCCTTGAGCCTTTCCAGGGTTGGGGCAGCCACAGCTTCTCTGTGCAACCTGTGATAGTGACTCATCACTTCCGTGGTCAGAATCCAAGTTTCTCCCACTTTCAGATGAAACCCCTACCCACTCCAAACTGCAGGCCTTTGGCAGAACACCACAATGGGGCAGACACTGTGCATCTCTCCTGTCTTCTGACCACTTGCCTCCTGGTTTTGATTTGAGCATCATTTTACTTTGTAGGCACTTTCCAGTAACTCAACATATTTTAGAATTAGACAGAGCTAATTAACCCTCCCTCTTCTGAAAGAAATTGGAATGCTTGGTGCTAAAATGCAGACAACTTAAAGATAAACTTTCTTCTATGGAATATTCATTAGAAACACAACACAATAAGGATTTTCTACAGACATTCTAGAGTGAAATACTTTAAACATTAAGACAAATCAAAGGGTAACTGAAACAAAATCAGCTCATGACCAGGGGCAGTTTATATATTCTGAACAAATACTTCACAGGAAAGGAGTTATAAAGAAATATGTGGAATTTAGTGAAGACAGAGCCACTAAGACCTACATAGGGAAACAACCTGGAAGAACAAAGCTGAGCAGTTCAAAGCCAAGTCTGATCACTGAGTCAATGCATGAAAAGGCAACATCCATATCCACCAATATATATTTTACTCATTTTGGCATATTTCACCATATATGGCCAATTGAGAAGTAGTAGGAAGAGCACTTTGAATGAGGAGTGGGCAGGCGCAGATAGAGGCTCTCTAGCAGCATCTAGAGTGGGCTCAGCCACCCAGAGCAGCTCCCACCCTGTCAATACACCTTTCCCTGAGATTTTCCATAGGAAACAATAAGAATCACATTTTTTAAGTCACACAACCTATTATTTTTTTTATAAGCCACCAAAATGCTGACCAATATAAAATTGAAGGCAAGACATACACCAGGGATTAAAAACATAAACAAGGCAGTGCTTCAAGGATGAAATGCAGAGGACCAGCTTAAGGAACACATAGCTCTAAATTCTATTTAAACCCTATTTTAAAGATTTATAGTGGAGACCAAGTCATGTAAAGAAGTAAACTTATCTTCAGATAAGCTTTAGAAAAAGAAATACACATGAAATAATACAGATCTTATAAGGAAACAATTGATCATAATGTAATAATTTGGTAATTGTAAGAATGACCACTCACTTTAAAATTTCAAAGGTTTCTTAAAGCTCAACAACACAACAAAGGGACTGAATAAGGAAAAAGGGACAGCGCTGGGTGCTTAGCTGCAGCCAGAGGCACACCACAAAATGGTAGCTCTGCCTTTTATACCCCTGGTGTTGCATCAGCCAAATACATATTCAAACATTTTCCTTATATAGCCCTGGCCCCTCCCCAAGTCATCCAATTGACTTTTCTTTGCCGTCCATTGGTGGAGACCTTATTGCAGTCTGATTGGAGGTGAGGTGTGTCATGCCAAGCTTCCAATTGTCCAAAAACAATCTACAGTAAGAGAGTTACACATCAAAAGAACTTCAAATCTCAACAAAACTTCCCGTAACACACACAATATTAATCTCTTAATTGCGGGAGCCAATCATCATTCTACCCATCTATAACATAATGAACAATTTTCAGTGTAGTGATAAAAAATTGTTTCTTTTTAATATCATGATGAAGACTGTGAGGATGCAGACCTCCTAAGTTTTGGGTAGAATTTTCTATTAGCATAAATTAGACAATGAACATCCTGGATACAATGCACTGATTTTAAATCATGTTGCACCTATGCCAGATAGCTTTTTTGGGCACGATCTCTGAAATTACTAAGTCACTGCATGAAACCAATTTCTTCCTGTACATGGAGCTTTAAAGGTGAACAGAAGTGTTGTGTTTGCTTTGTTTTAGTACATAATTCCTCAGCACTGTCTAACAATTTATGTTGCTCTTTGTCTCTTAAATGCTGCAGCAGATCAAAAATTTGTATTTTTATTCATATTTTGTATTTTACTCATATTTTGAAGGAGTACATTACTAATCTATGGGTGCCATAGTTTCAGTAGAATTGACCCTAAATTCTACTTTTGGATAGCTCTTATAATTAAAAGGCAACTGACTCAATATGCTTTGGCAGAGTCCTTATTACTGGAGTAAGTAAGGAATCCCAGCTTTATTTTAACCAGATTGTATCTTGGGAAGAAGAAGAGGAAGCACATAACTGATTAGATTTATCATCAAGTTGATCTATCAGATACCAAGTCTTGGGGTTTCGGATTTTTTCTTCTGTTTCTTTCTCTCATGGCATTTTGTCCCATCCGCTGCTAAGAAATCATAATGACCTATACTTTAAGAGAGACAAAGGAAGTTGCCACGCTCGGGGTGGGGGTTGCACCTGCACATGTGTTACCTGAGGGTTTCTCTCAGAGGGGCAGAGTTACCTCGAGAACTGGGCTGAGCATAGCTCCTGGCTCTCGTGCTGCGGAGGATGGTTGAGCTGCTGCTTACTGGGGGGAGAATTCGCTGCTGCCGCTGGACCCCAGCCCTGTCCTGCTTCTGCTGCCATGGGTGAGATTTTGTTCGTGAGAGCAGTCACTGAACTGGGACCTTATTAAACCCTGCCTCACTAAAAAAAAACAATGGACCTTCACCATCTGCTGGGGTGCTTAAGGGGAGACCCTGGGACCTGGAGCCCCTACCCCCTCCCAGGGAGACTTTCCCTGCTGTGTTAAGGAACCTGGCTACCACTGTCCAGCCCCTGCTGTTTCTCTGCCACTGCTCCGGGTTTTTTTGTTATACTATAGTCACGAACCTCTTGCCTGCTGGGACACCCTGCGGCTCCAGCTACAGCTGCAGAGCTTCTGATACATCTCATTTACCGCTCCAGGATGTTGCTTGTCCCTGCCATTCCAGCGGCTGCTCCAGGGTTCCTGCGACAGCCTGTTTCACCATCTGGAGGGGCGGCCTGTGGGTTTGTTGAGGAATTCTCTTTTCTATCTCTCCTGCCCGCTGTGCCCGTCATTACCCACATGCAAAGAGGTGGCCGAGCCGGCGCCACAGCGCCCCCTGCCGGCGCGGGGGAATCATCTCACATGCCCCGCCCGGCTGGGAGCCACCAGCGCCCCTGCTGGCTGTGCCTGGAACTGCACCAAAGGGGAAAAGTGCCTGCCAGCCGAGAGAGGGCTGGGACTGCCCTTCTGCTTCTGTTTGTTGTTGCTGTTTTCTGTTGTCCTGTTTGTTTGCCTTGTTGTACATAAATATACAGTAAAGAACTGTTATTCCTTTTCCCATAGCTTTGCCTGAAAACCCCTTAATTTCAAGGTTATAATAATTCAGGAGGAAAGGGATTATGGTCTCTGTTCCAGGGGAGGTTCCTGCCTTCCTTGGCAGACCCCTGTCTTTCAAACAGAGACACCAAGCTATCTTCAAAATTTGGAGCATAAGCTAGTAATTTTGGGCTAATCTATCCTATTTCAGTAGTCTTGCATTTTTTTATTGTTGTCTTTTTTTTCTCACTGATAGGTAATTTCCCATATTTTCTCTCTGGTTTGCCATGTAGAGAGGTTCAAGTTTTGTTTTGTAAAACGCAGTACATATTTACAGTGTTGATTCAAGAACTCACACATGCTTGCACTGTGTCCTCCAAGGGGACCAGGCATTTTGCAGGATACTGGGGAGGGGAACTGTAAGAGTCGGTCCAAAGTTTCCCTCATTTGCCTCACGACCGTCACAAGAAGACCCCAGGACCCCCCCTCAGGCTGACTCTGGACAATGGTTTTCTGGCCTGATCGAGGTGGATGCTTGCCAAGGGACTGCTTACAGGTGCTCGCTGTGCTTCATGGTACACTGCTCTCGAGCAGGCACTTGCTGGAGCAGCAAGTTCTGTACACCTGTTTCTTGGAGCAACCCTCACAATGGCCCATAAATCTCCCCACCTTTTGGCCAGAAGCCACTCGCTTTGGAAAAGGACTATAAAAGAGAGACCCTTTGGAGAAGACCCTTGAGATCTCCCCACGGATGAAGACCCATCCATTGGCTGAGGACCACGAGGACGCCCATCTCATCTGTTGGTAGCTATTTCCCCATTCCCCTGTTTTCTCTCTCTCTATTCTCCTTTTCCTATATCTCTCCCCCTCTAGCTGGCATTCAATAAAAATGCATTGCTGTGATTAAACTGATTTGTCCCCTGCTGATTGCCTGTTTGCACCTCTGAGATCCAAAAATGAACCATCACGACCCACCCCCCCTTGGCGGATCATGACAGGAGCAAACCTACCAGAACACTGCTACAGGGCATGAAAATGTAAGTAAAAACTTTTGGAGACTCCTAGACAAGGCAACAAACCTATGTAGTAATGCTTTAGAGAAGCCATCACAATTCTTAAGCAACAGCAATCTTTTATCATGATGATCCTTTTCCCTTACTTAGTTGCATTCTTCTTGTCTAATTACAGTTACTCTTGCTATATCATTTGAGAACATCCTTGCATTTATCTAAAGCTGTTGCAGTACATGATTAAACTGCAGTGTGATCCAAGCCTAACATCACCAGCAGCTCAGACATGTTATACACATGGATGTTGTCTACCTGGATGTCAGCAAAACCTTTGACACCTTATCTCATGGCATTCTCCTGGAAAAGCTGGCAGCCCATGGCTTGGACAGGTGCAGTTTTTCCTGGGCTCAGAACTGGCTGGATGGCCAGGCCCAGAGAGTTGTGGTGAATGGTGCCACATCCAGTTGGCAGCCAGTCACCAGTGGTGTCTGTTACAGGTTTGGGAGGATGCCTGTGCACAAAAAAACTCAAGACACAGTCAGAATAGCAAAGCAAGTAAATTTTATTAGTCACGTTAGCAATAAATGCATACTGACCCCTGCATGCTGGAGAAGCTGCCGAGCAGGAGGAGGAGATAGAGAATGGCTCCTGCGTGGGAAGGGCAGGAAGGCAGTGCACCTTTAGGGTGTTCCCTGGATGAAAATGATGTGCATCATATTGTCCTCTCTCCTCCACCTCAGAACTACACCTTATATCTCCTCCTCAGGAATGGCCAGTTTCAACATCATCTCATGCAGGACCTATGCATGAGATCAGATCACAACAGCCCATGATCACGCCTCGGTGCCAACAGTGGCTTTATTGTACATTATTCTCTTTTAATGGGATAAATCAGACCAGGTGACTGATACATAGTTTCATTTCTAAAGCCCTATCAGCTAACAACAAGTTCTTCTTCCACATTATCTTGTTGATGTGCACAACCACAGACCAAATATGTCAGGCCTCAGACCCATCTTCAATCCCTGACACAGTGTTCCCCAGGGATCAGTGTTGGGCCCAGTCAATAATATGTTGAAAATCTTTTAATATTATCTTTTGTAATTTAATATTTTGACTGTTTAATATCTTTACTAATGATCTGGGTGATAGAATTGAGTCTGCTGTTAGCAAACTCACGGATGACACCATGTTGGGTCGGTGTTGATCTGCTGGAGGGCAGGAAGGCCCTGCAGAGGGACCTGGACAGGCTGGATTGATGGGCCAAGGCCAGTGGCATGAGGTTCAGCAAATCCAAGTGCTGGGTCCTGTACTCTGGCCACAATAACCTCCTGTATTGCTACAGGTGGAGGGTAGGGTGACTGGGAAGCAGCCCAGCAGAAAAGGATTTAGGTGTGCTGGTCAACAGTGACTGAACATGAGTCAGCATGCACCCAGGTGGCCAGGAAGGCCAAGAAGAAATAGTGTGGCCAGCAGGATCAGGAGAGTGATTCTTCCCCTGTGCCTTAAGTCCTGTGTCCAGTTCTGGGCCCCTCAATTCAGGAACATGGAGCTGCTGGAGTGGGTCTAGACAAGGCAACAAAGCTCACAAAGGGCCTAGAGCGCCTGACTTATGAGGAGTGACTGAGGGAGCTGGGGTTGTTTATCCTGGAGGAGATTCACGGCTGACCTTAATGCTCTCAGCAGCTCCCTGAAGGAGGTTGCAGCCAGCTGAGCATCAGTCTTTTCTCCCAGGCAAACAACAATAGGACAAGAAGACACAGTCTTAAGATGTGCCAGGGGAGGTTCAGGTTGGACACAAGGAAAAATTTCTTACAGAAGGGGTGACTGGGCATTGGAATGGGCTGCCAGGGAGCTGGTGGAATCACTGTCCCTGCAGGAATTTAAGGAAAGTCTGGATGTGGCACTTAATGCCATGGTCTGGTTGACAAGGTGGTGTTTGGTCATCGGTTGGACTCAACCTCAGAAGTCTTTTCCAGCCTAATTTATTCTGCAATTCTGTAATACTTTTGTGAAGCAGCAAGACAAATACAACTTCTTAGGTACTCCACATTTATCATAGAAATGACTGAAAAAACCCATGGCTACTATAGGCTTTCAGCTTCAGTAAGGTTACAGTCAAGAGCCTGCCAAAAAAAGAGACAAGTTTTAATAAATATACCAAGAGTTTTGCATCTTAAGCTGTTTGCTCATGCTGAGGGACAGCTCACTTTTGTACTTCTTGAAGGAAAAAAAAATTGCCTCAAGTGAAATCACACAGAAAACTGCAAAAACACATATTTAATTTTCTTCTGCTGTATTTTTTTCCACTTCTCAGAAACATTTATCTTTATGATGCCAGCTATAAAAATTACAATTTCTTAGCCACAGATTTAGGCCTTCTGGAGACAAACTATTTATTCTATTTTTGCAAAATGGAACAGGATCCCAATTCTTAGAGGATTAGGGGAGATTGTGGACTGCTCTAAAAACCCTCTATAAGGATTTTGCAGAAGAATCCTCAAAATACTCACCAAAATTATTATTCTCTTTAGTTTCATTGTATTGATGCCTAAAGAGACTACCTGGAACAGAGGCTAGACAGTGTTAAAGGAATAAAGTAGGTATTTATTAAAAGGCCTTCAAAGGATACACCTGGAGCAGTACAAGAGCCCGGCCGTGGCTCCACCCAAGATGGATGACTGGTCATGAGTTTTCACACTTTTGAGTTTTGGTCCATTTACATATTTGGGTTAATTGTCTAATTACAGCTTCAGGTTATGAAGTCCCATCCTCCTAGATTGCTCTCTTCAATTTGCTGGTTTTATGCTTTTGGGCCCAAAGCTGTAACTGTGTCCTTGGTTCTCAAGCTGGAAAAGGATTGTTTTGTCTAACTAAACTGTGAGGAGAACTTGCTAACACTTTATATGAAGTTCAGGCTCACACACCAGTGCAGTACAGAATCTGAAAAATATAAAAGCTAAAACTTAAAGTATCAGTATGTCTAATTATGTGTGATGACCAATGCCTAAGTTGCACAGTGCAGGTCCACAACAATCCAACTTAGCATTCTGCAATAAGGAAAAGTCTAAAAATGCCTGAGCCTCAGATGGCTCTCAACACCCGTTATATGTGTATTTAAATTACTCTTTCTGACACTGCTTGGCTGCTCCAACCCTTGTTTTCCATATTTCTGTAATGTTGGGGAAGGCGAAGTAGGCTACTGTATTTCACTGTCATTTACAAAAATAGGAGGTAACACATGCTGAGTAAACAGTGGGCATTTTCAAACTCAAATGCAAACCCAGGACTTCTATACGCTACTGCAATGCCAGGAATGCAATAAATTCCTAACTTTTGCCTTTTGCTTACAGCCATTTGAAGTAGATGGAAGGCCTGATGACTTATTTCCCTGATGTTAGCCATCTAGTCTCCAGCACTGATGAGATTTTATTCAGACAATGCAACTGTACTGCTCAGGCAGAGAAGCAGAGCTACGATTATTTAAGAACCAGGTACAGGTAGTTTTACTTACTTTTAGAATTATATGACTCAGTCTTGCATTGTTCAAGAAGATAACTTTTTGTTGGGGTTGGGAGGGAGGTGCTTCGTTGTTTTAATTTTTCCCCCTCTACAGATCTATCTTCTAGAAAGCCAGGGAGAAATCAGAAAGAAACATGAAAGAATGTATATCTGAGTGCCTAAAACAGGTTACGATGGAAAAAAAATTCAGTAACTTCACACAAAACCCCGAGTAACACTTAGAGCCATGTTTGCATTCTATTCTATCACATGAGATCAACCAGACAGGAAAATAAAAATATTCTATTTAAAAAAATTGTGTATGGGGGGAGGAGAACACAGCATGGAAGGTTACTCTAGATGGAAAAAACAACTGCTTCAATATCACTATTTCTCCATAGGGCACCATTTCCATGTAAGGCTTTAAAAGACTGAACAGACATCCAGCAATATTGGAAGGTATCCATCTTACTCCAGGTTTTATATTAACAGAAACCTTCTTTAGACAAGATTTATCAATATATTAAATGACACAATTCAACAGATACAAAAGCCACACAGAGATGTGAGGATTGCTCAGTTTGGAATTAAGAGATGCAGTTTCTTAAGCCTTGCAATGTATGACAAGGTTTTTTCAGATTTTTTTTGAGGAATGGGGAAGAAATTATTAGCACATGTCTGTGCACACTTATTTTAAACCTCTGGTTACCAATAAAATGCCAAATTTACTCACTCCTCTCCCCAAAAATCCCAAACAATCACACAACTAAAGCCAACAAAGGTGACGGATACAGAGCTTGTTTTACTTTTCATGATTTTGTCACTCAAAACCTGATGTGTCTGTAAAGTAACAGGAAACAGTAACACATCAAAACTTCATATTATTTCTAACTTAATTTTTAAGGGCAGTTTTAGTGGTTTTTTTTAATGCTTAGAACTAGCAATCAATCTTATCCTGAGGCCCACTTCTGAATCTCAGATGTCTTTTGTTGAGCGTGTCATCTTAGACTCTCCCAACTAGGGACAGCTCCTCTGTAAAAGTGAACACTGCAACCCAGACTGCCCTGAAACCAGCTTCTCATCAGGATTTTAGAAGACAAAGAATCACAGAAACTCAAACTGCACCGTATCAGCGATTTCCCTGTAATTCCTATGTTTACCTACCAACCATGGTCTCACCCTTTCCTTATATCAATTCAATTCCAACTTTGCTTTCAACATTGTAGGACAGGTCATGGATACTATTTGATTTTAAAATAAAACTGAAAATGTGTTAGTTCCAGTTCAAGTGTTACATATCATTGTCTTGGGTTGTAATGCAGGATGTGGCCAAAAGTATGTATTCTATCACCATTTGTTAAAACCAGGTGGGGCAGTGCTCTTTATCTTTTCCACAACCCATCCTTCCTCCAGGGAGATATCTTCTGTTAATGGGCCATTGANCCTTCTACAGGAGCACTGCTTCAACAGAACCATATCTGTCATCCCAGAGGATTGCAGCCACCATTTAATGCGACTGCTGCCAACACCTTGACTGGCTGACGGGGTGTCAGGTTGTATTCTGACTCTGTCAGTGTTTGGTTTTTTTTTTGTTTGTTTGTTTGTTTTTGTTTTTTTCTCCTTTATATTACTGTATTTTAATTTTTCCTAGTAAAGAACTGTTATTTCTATTCCCATATCTTTGCCTGAGGGCTCCTTAATTTCAAAATTATAATAATTCGGAGAGAGGGGGTTTACATTGTCCATTTCAAGACAGGCTTCTGCCTTTCTTAACAAACACCTGTCTTTCAAACCAAGATAATCAACTACATCAAAATTTCACATATTTCGCCATGAATTTTCAATTCACAGTCCAGCCTACTTAAATAAAAAAAAAAAGCAAAAAACAACAGAACCCCAATTTATTTTACATTTAGAACTGAAGCATTTCCTCCTTTGTTAATCTCAGTAACTCCAGAAACATTTTGCTAACTACCTTACTGAATTTCTGTAAGTCCTTCAAAGGACAACTCTCATTACTTGAGATACTTGATTCAAACAATTAAAATATCTGACTCAAACTTGATTCAAACAACTAAAAGATAATATCTGACTCAGAATAATATGCATCTTTGAGTTCAGGCAGCTGACTTCTCAAAAATGCAAAAAGTTCAAACTATTATAGGTACTTTACGGCACTCTTTTTCTCCAGCAAATCACAAAACACTGGGTAGAAAAGGGGAGATTCAAAAGCAACCAGGAGATGAACGAATCATAGATTTGAAGTTTCTCTCTTCAGATGCTCACATATATGCAGGTGTTTACATTATGCCCTAGAGACTATAAACAGCCAATTAAAGCAGTCTGTAGCCTGTACTTAAAATGGAAAGTCAGAAGAAAAACACACAAACACTTGTGTGAAACTGAACTTTTATTTTTCTGTTGATAAAACTCAAAGATCCTTCACAGTAGCATCAGATGCAGAAGTTACTTGCAGAAATGATACCTCTTCTTAATCTGTTTGTATACCCAAGGATGAATAGTGTGTAAGGACTGCATATTAACGCAGTACAGGCACTGCTCAGTAGTAACAGAGATCAAGTCTTGGAGTATTTTAACTGACCCTTTCCTTATTATTAAAGGGTGCTCATAATATCAAAGATGATTATTAATTAGTTGACTGTTATTGTTTTTTTTCTGTTACTGCAATTTAAAAACATTTTATCAAATTCTATGTGTACTACTTATATACCCAGATACACCTCTCCACTTTTTGTAGTAGTTGACAAACCACAACCAAATGCTACAATTCAGAATGAAAATGCTACTGCATTTAGTAGCTCTAGCTGCAGCAAATATTTCATTAGAGTAACAAAACACACTTCTTGTTCAGTAATACAAAGGATACAGTTTGTAAAACGAACATTCCTATCTTGTATCCATACCTTTCTGTAATATATATATATATATATGGCTCTATAACATATCTCTACTAATTAACAATTAAATTAAAACACATCCACAATTAGTCTAACTAGTGATTTTGGTCTCAATACTTTGAACATTAGTTGTTCCATAAAAATATACAATTCAATAACATGGTTGTATCAGTAACATGAGGCCTATTGAAAGAAGCCTATGACATAAAATCAACCACGCAATTCAGTGCTCAATGTCATCTAACTGATAAATATTTATACTGCATTTTCAAATTACCAGTATCTCCCAAACTTCTCTTTGCAGGCTCACCATGCTTACAAACATGCAGAAAGCAATCACATTTCTCACTTGCCCATAGCAACCACTTTTTTCCCCAAATAGATCAACTGACAAAGCACAAGCTTCAAGCTGTCATTTTTAGATTATCAACCTTTTCCTTTCTTTCACATATTGGTTCATGTGAACTAAGACTAGGGACTAGCCACATAGCAAGAACTGTACTTTTCAGTTTAAGCCTCTAAAAATCAAATTACTAACAGTCAATTAGGATGTACTCATAGCTGCCATACAAGTGAACTGATACCCAGTAGACAATGAAGTTAATCCTTCAAAAGGTGAAGCTTAGAAAAACCCAAGCCAAGCCCAAACCCTAAACTATGTAAGTACAGCATCAAAAAGATTCCAAAAAGTGGATCTCTGTCCAGAAATTTTCAAAACGGTACACAAAACCCATGCCACCATCAAGAATACATGGGATAAGACAGTAATTGTTTACAGATTGAGATGTCCTTATTTAGCTATCATGATGTAGTACTTCTGTAGTACAAATAAGAATCCCCCAAGTCAAAAGCAGTCAGTAATAAAGCCCCAGACAAGTTCACATGTCACAGTAACCTGGCATATGACTCAAAACATTTTAGTCTTATAACAGTAACAATCAGTAATTTAGGTACTAACAATTCCAGAACTAACACATTCAATATGCAAATAAGACTACAATAAAAGATACTAGAAAGACAAGAATGGTATGACAATTAAGATGAATAATTATTTTATACAGCAGAAAGGGAAACATCTGGAATTCTTTTGCTCTGCATTTATATATCTTCTGTTTGTCAATATAAAAATACATCTAGAGTCAATCCAGAACTGCATACAGCAATCATATTTTTCCCCATAACTGCTTTAAAATTAGTACAAAATAATGTAAATTACAGGAATGATTGTTGCAAATTTGTAAATGTTGGCTATTACAACATAATTACATAAGAACACCAACTGTAAATTATTTACAGGACAGGTAATACAATTTCCAGAGTAGTGAATTATAATTTAGCAGAAATGTAAAAACAATGTACTTTACCAAAAACATTACAAAATCTGGTATTGTTAACAGCTACACAGTAGATTGTGATTACATTTTGTAGTTGACATACAACATATTCTTAAGAAAAGTGCCAAAATACTGGTATATAAGAATTTTCCTTTTTTTTTCAAAAATCAGTTAGCAAAACTCCTGGCAGATTCTATGCTAAGTAATGTCAAAAGAAAACAGAAAAAAAAGGATGCCGATTGTACAACTATGTCTTATTAAATGCCTTTGAAAAATCTGTAAATTCACTTTCTTACCTAAAAGTCTGACACAAGACTTATTTAAAAAATCAACAGAAATATCACCATATGCTTTTCCAGGGCATTTTAGGCCATTCTAAACCTACACATTCCTCCTAAACGGTGAAACACAAGGAGACTGAAGACATTCTGAAACTGGCTGAACTGCTGAGGATTGTTGTGGTAAGTGGCAAAATGTCCTGCTGCATGCCAGTCACTACAACTGCACCCCAGGGCCTGCACTGGGGTCCACACTCTTGCATGATTTTACTAACAACCCTGGGGATGGGACAGATCACACACTCAGAAAACCATTCAAAGGGACCTCAGCAGGCTGGAGAAATGGGCAAACAAGAGTCTATAAAGTTCAGCAAAGAAAAGTGCAAAGTCTTACAGTGGGGGGAATAACCTCATCCTCCAGTACAGACTGGGGGACTGAACAGCTGCAAAGCAGCCTTGCAGAGAACAGTAGCAAGCCATGAGCCACCACAGGCCCTTGCAGCAAAGAAGCCCAACAGTCTCCTGGTCTACACTGAAAAGAGCACTGCCAGCAAGCTGAGGGAGGGGATTCTTCCACTCTGCTCAGTCCTTGTGAGACACAACTCAAGTGCTGGGTCCAGTTTTGGCCCCAGTCCAATACAGAAATGGGCATGTAAGAGTGAATCCAGTTAAGGGCCACAAAGGTCATTAAGTGATTGGAGTATCTTAAAAACAAGAAGTTGGAAGAACTGGGATTGTCTCTCTCACCTGGAGAAGGCTCAGGTGATCTTACCAACCTGTGTAAATGCCTGAAAGGGAGGAGTAAAGGAAGAGCCTAACTCTTCCCAGTAAATCTAGTGACTGGACAAGAGGAAGTGGGCGCAAGTAGAAATACCAGAAGCTCTACTTAAACATAGAAATGGATCTCCATAGTGTAAGGGAGAGCAAAACACTANCTAAAAAGCCAGCTTGTCACACTCCTGAGAAACCTGCTCTAGCTGGCCCTCCTCTGAGCTGGGCAATGGGGAATGGACTAGATCTAATCCCTCCAACCTCAATTGTTCCATGATTCTATGAAAAGGACAGGGTCTTATGACAGGCATTGGATCAACTGAGTCACAAAGAAACTATAAAATGTAAAAGGAATATGTATTTTTGCTTTAAGTTATTGCACACAGTGTTAATTTTGCTGCCTTCGTTTTGCCGATCTCATTTTTTCAAATCTTGACTCCATCTCTTCAAGGACTTTTGGTGTGTATCGTACAACTAATTTAACCTTTCCTTGAGCTGCCTTCAGCAGTTCTACTGCTTTTTCATGGTGTTCACCTTCAACACTCTGTGAAGTATAAACCATTTAGTATTAGTAAAGACAAAGTGAAAATAGATTTTTTCATTTTTTGTACAATTCTATATAAACAATTATATATATACATTTATTTATATGTAATCTATTTTCAAGACTGGATATTCAAGACGCAATTTCAGGACTTATGTTTCAATAAACCAAGAGAGGTGATGATAAAAGTGCTAATTAGTATTAGTAAAAGAATAGTACAAAAATCTTATTTAGATTTATGCTGAACAATTAAATTCTGCAATGATAACNCTCGGTGTTAGCTTACATCACAACAAGGCAAAACAGTGCATACTGGATGCTTGCAATGGAGCAACTAACATGTAATGCGTTGCTTATCTTAGTGCTCCACATGTCACTCAGTAAACCCAAGACATTCAAGTTCATTTCCTCTAAACTGATTATCATAGCCTAACCCAGCTCAGGAAGACCAGAATGAAAATGCTTTACTAAAAAAAGTCTCAGAATTTCTTAGAATTATACTAGATTAATCTAATTACATTTTTAAAACAATGGTTCTCAAAAATTGCATCCAATTATACATTCCTGGTCAGCATATATTTTATCAGCAAAACTTATTTCTCCCAATTAAACACAATGATGGGACTACTCCAAGCCTACCTCCCACTGGTGCTATTAGAAGCTAGAAGGCAGGTGATGTACCTGTTGATTGGAGGGTTTCCCCGTAACTATAAAGTTACTTACAGAAAGAAAAACAACAGTTAAAAAACCCCAAGTTATTTCTCTTCTATCAGACTTAGACAACACATACATTTGAATGTTTTCATTTTTGTTATTTAAGTGGATGTGTAGGCTGTTCAGTTCATAACTAGTAATAAAAGGTTTGTAGAATTCTGATTAATTCTATCAAAACACCTAAAATTCTGGAGTATGCTCAAGATCTCCCACCTGAAAAAAAATAAACTTGTTTTTCAGTGGTATTCACTGCAGTCTTGGCAGTGGCATTCTTTATTATTATTATTACTGAAGTATAAATTACCAGAAAATGTCTGTCATGTATTATGATGACAGGATTCCATCTGTAAATACCGGATGACAATGATTTTTCTGAGACAACATTAGCTTTCTTAACAGCAGTTTATGCACTTGCTATATTCTGACAATGGCTATATATATTTATACATGTGCATGCACACTTAAGAGTCATTGTTAGCTGTACCAACTGCCTGATGATCAGGTTCAATTTTGGGTGGAGGGGTGGGTCACTTGTCTTTAAAGAGAGTCTGTGGGTGAGTAAGGACTCATTTGAAGACAGTTTTGCACCAGTCTCTCAATGTTTCCTAACAACAAAAGGCTAAGGCAAGCACAGTTGAATCACTACAGCTATGATTTCTCTTATGTCTCTTGGAAAGGACAACTGGACTCCCAGGTAATAGTCAAGACCCAAGTATGTCAGAGATTTGTGCTAGCCAGGAGCTCCTAGAGTACAGATACCCAGTATCTGTACCCAGTCACTATTCCTTTCAAGAGTCAAAAACCCCCAGAATCTAGTTTGACCCTTAAAAAAAAATTTAGTTTACAGATGTAATGATGAAAATATTAATTTTAAGCCTGCATAGAGTCTCTTCCTGTAAATAAAAGCAAGTATTTGGGAGATATTTACATGCATTTGTCTGAAAGCTGTCTCAAGTCTGATGCCCATAACTTTTGCTTTCCAGCCTCCCTTTGTTTTACATTTTGTATTGTTAGTTCTTCAGAAGAGGATACTTATTAAAAAAAAAATCCACATCAGCACTTTAGACATACATTTCTTAAAATACAGTAAAAAGCCTGCTTCTGAAGCTCAGTATAGTTAAGTGGAAGGAAAAAGTACCATACAAGGTAACACCACGTTGTAGTTCCATCTCATTACAGCTTTCATCATGCAGTAGCATTTTTACTGGGAAAAATGAGAATCTGGTCAGCCAAAAGCAACATGGCATAATTTACTACCTACCTTAGAAGGTGCAGAAAACTCTATTAATAACAATCTGCATCATGAAACTTCGATGAAAAAGGAAGGCAGTTTGTATTTTACAAAATTCTTTGATTACATTTATATAACCCCTCAGAATCTGAAATACTGATATAGATAGTATAGTTCCTTTTTGAGACAGATAACCAAAGCATAATCCTAAAACTCTCGATGCATACAACTCTACAGAAACCTAAGCTAATTTGTTTTGTGAGGACAAAAAGAAAGTATTTTGCCAAGATTAGAAGACAAAATGAGCTTGTGCCACGTGTGTTCTCTGTGCTCCCTCAAGTGGAAACAAGCAGTTACTGCTACATAAAGAAAAGAAAACCAGTTCCTACCACTCCGTTTACAGAAAGCAGCTGGTCTCCACGTTTCAGGCCTCCATGTCTGTCAGCTATACCTCCAGGGATAATTCGAGAGATATAAATTGGAGAATTTTGTTCTTTGCCTCCCATAATGTTGAAGCCAAGACCTTCTTCGGTTTTGGGTAGTTCAACCACTCTGGGATGAGAATGACCTTCACTAGCAGCAAATGCAGCTACCGTGGCCTGTGAGAGCCAAGATTTTCTCATTTATAAGAAATTAAATACAGTTCCTTTAGCTAGACACAGTGAGCAGACTGAAAATGTATTTTATCTCAAAGTCCTTAAATGTTAAGACAAATGAGACAATTCTCTACATACCAATACTATTATGAAAAATTCAGAACTCCAAGAATAAAATTGAAATGAAAGAAATTTAAAAACAAGTCTTGTTATACCTTTTAATAAACTGTCAAGCTTATCCATTTTATCAGACATCTAGGCAATATCCTTCTGAATTTTATATGATCTTCTGCTTCTGAAGTAATGAACTACTGTATTTTTTGCAAGTTATAGTTTGGCTTTTACCTTTGCTGTTGCATTAGCTCTAACTTCTGGGCTACTGCTGATATCCACAGTTTCATATACATGTTCATACACCTTTAGAGACAAAACAGTTTCAGTATGAGTAAAACAGATATTTTTCTGCTTAGGTAATGTAACAAAATATCACATGCAACTCAAAACTGTGTAAATTAAAAGTACACACCACTAATGTTGCTCCCTGATTCACAGCAAGAACAGGCAATCAAACATTCTATGAAGAAACAAGTCTCTCAGCATCTTTATTGCTCAGTGTCAACCTAAGTCTTCCCTCCTTTCACAGGCACTTGGAAATGCTTATGGCTAGGCGTGCATGCCTTACTCTAGGCATGATGACTATTTTCTCTTGCTTGATTCAAACTGGAACTCTTCAATACGGATGCATGCAAAAACACTTAAGGGCAGCTCTTCAAGGCTTTGCTGAGAACCCATCTCTCCCCGCAAACTCCCAAATTTTCCTTCAACTTTAGCAATTAGTTGAATATCTTAAGAAAAAAATAGGATTGAAAACACAGAGCCAATAAGAATACTAATGCTAAGGAGGTGCTCGCACTGAAGGCTAACCCACATCTTCTCATCTCCCTGCCAACCATTTGTACTTGCTAAGCAGCAAGTACAGTGTCCTCAAAAGGATGAAAACATCAAGACAACACCTGTGTCTACAAACAGATTTTTAAAAATCATTCCAGCTGTTATAATCAGTATTAACATAAGCAACAGCAATAGCAAGGCACGTCCAATC
>VZTT01014757.1:0-14137 GCA_013400855.1 Buphagus erythrorhynchus | reverse complement strand
CTCCAAAAAAAAAAAAAAACCTGGAATGAAGATGAGGTGGCACAAAACTCCACCAAAAGATGGCATGGATTTGGCTTAAAAATAACATAGGCAATTGGTACTTTCTTACACACCAACTGGATAACATCCTGTTAGCTGCCAATAAGGACAGACTCTGTCTGTAAATAACCTTTAAGAAGTGATTTGCTACTAAGCCATTATTTTATACACCCATGGTGTCCCAAATGATTTTATTTTGAAATTACTTAAAAATAAGGCTTTTTCTATTAAGCTCTGTAAATTAAATATGGCTTTATGAAGTTCAAAATCAGCTTACTGCACCAAGCACAAAAAGGAAAAAGTAAATCATACTGGTCTTTAACCGAAGGTAACTGCTTACATCAAATTAACTTACCTCTCTTACAGCATTACAGAATTCACTTTGAAGGACCCTTTGCAATGCCTGTAGCTTTTGTGGTGGCACTTCTCCACTTCTCTGTAATTTCTCCAGCAATTCAATTGCTCTGCAGATGTCTATGAAAAAAATAAAGCACTTGTAATGAGGAATGGCTGAGGAATCTCAAGGTGTCGTCAGGGTTTTTTTTTTTTTTTTTTTTAATTAGGTTAATGGAGCAGGCTGTATGTGTGCACTTGCATGCACTTTAAAACTATGGTTTTTTTTTAAGTTTCATTACCCATAAAACTATGTATTTACAAAATCCTACAATGAAACACCGTACCTTCAGCCTGTTATAAATCAACCATAGCAGCAACCCTGTAACATATCTGGAGCTATCACTGACATATGCATATTGCAAAGACAATCCAATTTCTCCTCAAAGTACTGAAATACCGGTATGTGTATTAAAATGTATTATTATGTGTATTAAATGCATATTATGATTGGTAGTGTATACTTCATAATACTCTACAGGTAGCATTTTGTTAACATCAGCTATATTATTATCAAATATGCTGTCCAACATTCCTTTTATATTCAAAAATTAGTTCAATAAGGTAAACTCAATACTTCCCTTAGAAGAGGGCTGAGAACTATCTGACCTTTTTCTTTTCCCTCCTCAAGTGCTTATAAAACCAACAGAACTCCTTTTGATAGTCTCAGCTGAGAGACAGTATCTCCACAGTCTAGAATCCTGAACCCCAAACCTCTTTCAGTTCCTTGAAGTTTGTTCCTAAGAGTTCACATTGTCCATTTTCTCATAAATGCTGCTTTGTGAAACTGAACTCCATGAAGGATTTGATTCCAGACCAGTATGATTCAAGGTAGGCATCAAATGCAATGCGAAATTTTCTTGACAGTGCCAGAAGAGTAGAATATTCACATCCCTCACTTGTATTTCCAAACTGTTACATAAGTGATTATTCTGAAACATAGAAGTTCTTGAACAGAATTAGAACAGTCTCTTAGAAAAGCAAATAGAGAGGATTACTTTCATTACCACAAAGACAAAAAAGCAGTGATTAATCTACTATATAAAATAATGCACAGATCATTTTAGAACAGGATGAAGTCTAGGATAAGGAGGACCGCTAAGTCCCAAATGCATTATTTTCTTTTTTCTGTAATTAACCTCTAGCTACTCATTTTTCATGTGAATGCAGATCTACTCAATGGTATCACATTAGCACAGAGGACATGCAGTAGCCATGAACTTCTAAAATATGACCATAAAAAGAGAAAACTTATATAACAGGATGAAAAGATAGTGAGGTGCATGTTCTGAAATTAGGGTGAAGTGCACTGGCAAGACATAGCCCACGGCAATGTACTGTCCACTCACATGAATTATAAGACACAGCTTACAAACTACTAGATTGAGATCAGGTCATGCAGTTGATTAAACAAGTTATACCTTAACCACACAGACTGATCATCCACGGACAGGAAACAAATCCTTCATGGAAAAACAGTCAAGTACTACAGCCATAAGACTCAAATGACTTCTGATGATAGTTAACATTTCCATGGGCCATGAGAACTTGGTGTTTTCTGGCAAACATTTCCAAGCTTTACAAGCATCACTTATCTAAAGCAAAGCAATATCAAATCCTAAATTATCTACAAATAATCCCATGTTCTACAGAGAACATATTTTACACACATATACATATTTGCTATTTGTATAATTGCAAAATTAAAAAAACCAACCACATTTAAAGCTTATTTCCTAATACATATTTTGGATTTTATTTAAAATTCAAAATAGTTGGTGAAATTAGAGACATTCTAGATGATGCAAAATCACCAACCTTCTTAATAACCCTTGTGTTCAGCAACAGCAGTACTGATTCATGTAGTAGTTAATTCATGAAGCAGCGCACTGATCAGCTGGCAGTAGTATGTTCAAATGGCAATCGCAGCACTTCTAATCTAACAACATGCCACGTATTAATGAGAAATGTCCAGCAAATCGATAAATACACTGCTCTCATTGGAATACTTGCAATGTTTTCAGACAAATTGTTACTACGTGCACATAAAGACTACAGTTCCACACAGCCATTCTTGAGCCTATGGTCTATGAACAATGTTAAGATGTAAGGTGCACAAACTTGTTATCAGTTTGATTAGGATACTGCAAGAAATTTTAAATGCTGACAGCAATGTACTGATAAAAGAATTAGCTGTAGAAATTAAGACACCAGAATTCCATGTGATGATGTCTCTTTTTTCACCTTCATGTTTTGTCAATAAATTAGATATGCTTCCTACCTGTCTCTCCTAACAGACAAAGCATTTAATGGCACAGTACTTTTTACCCTAAGGTAAAACTGGTTTGTTTGGGAACCAGCTGTGTCTTTCATTAACTACAGACTAAGAACACAGAATCAGCTTTTCAAAAAGTGATTAGGGTACACTGAACTGGACTCATTTTAGATGAAACTAAAGCAGAGGACACACTTTAATAAAAAAAGTGTTTTCAAATCAAAGGACCAAACTATTGGTATAAAGTAAAAACCCAGAGGAGTCAGACAGAGCATGAAAGTTAGATCCTCAGTACTCAATAGATCTTTTATCACACCACACTTCTTACTCAGGTAGACAGAGACAATAGATCTCATCAGCAGGTCACTTTGCTCCCAGCAGTTGTTTCGTTGTATGTTATTGAGAGAATCGTATTATACCAGTGTGGAAGTGCAATTGAACACAACTTTCTTCTACTGAACTGCACTGCGCACTCTAAGTCAAAAGCTGAATATTCAATCTTATCCCAGCAATACTGCTTTAGGAAAAAGAGTTTTGCTGGGAATAAGGGGCAAAACAACCTTCTTTCATTTTTCAAGAAAAGCTTTTTGACTACTGTGTTGATGTAATTTGCTTCCCCCTGAATTACCAGCTGGAATATGATCAGCTGAAAGCTGTCTTCCTCACAACATAAACACTATAGCTTAGCCAACTGTTCAGCACCAGAGACCAAAATGAATAGTACAGAAGTGTTCCAGTGAGGGATTTCAACAAGGATTGATGTAGATGTAACTCCAGAGGTGCATAATTAAAAAAAGCCAACCCATAAAACTAACTGTAAAAACGAATCTATACATAATGGAAAAACTGCTTTTCTTTTCACCTTTTCTTCCTTTTTATACCAAATTGGCTGTTCTTCACAAATCATTTTTTGTGATCATGGATACTAGACTGAAATCCTGAAAGAAATAAACATTTAATCTAAAAGAATGTGGGGGGAAAAAGGCCAGCAAGATGCTACCACTCCAAGCATGTGTGACCAAAACACAGAAAGAGAAAAAAACACAGCATCCTCATAGATACCTCACCCGATTAACCACCTCCACTGCTTATGGTCAAGTATTCCAGATTCCTAAGCTGTATGTAGAGTTAGCACATGTCACCGCTAAACTGCAAGAATAACTGAAATGTTAGCTGTTGTTTCATTCGTGCCCTCTAGTGAATTTGGGTGGTGACATTTGCAACACAGCTTGGAGGAGAAAAGACACAAGAATTTCCAATTGTCTTGGTGGTAAGCATAAGGTAATGATTTAAAATCAGCTCATTTTCTACACTATTCTCTCTTTTCTTATGCTATATGCCAATTCAAGCTAATTATGACTCATCATCAGGTTATGTGCAGTCAACCCCACACAATTAACAGTTAATTATTTCTGTAAATAAGACTCTTGCTTTAGTAGGTCCATTATAAGGTGCTCTCTTTTTCTTCTTTTCTTAAAAAGACCAATATGCCTGAAGACCAAACAGCTCTTTTGTTTCATTGATCCCTAAGTAACTGCAGATTCGTTTGTTTTCATGGACATAGTGGCATAGAGGATAGCGGCAGTGTAATGAGGTGAAGGACAGGACCTGAGTCTTAAGTTTGCAGACCTTCCAAGCGCAACTAATCCACTACTGAAGCAGCTGCCCTAATTAGCTTTGGAGTAGAGAGTAGATGAGCTGCGGAGTGTGAAGCAAAGACCTTACATAACTCACTATTTACAAGCCAACTCACACATTACAAGTGGTTCCCTTGTGGAATGGGAAGAAGGAATAGCAAAAAAAGAAACACTGAGTTCTTCAGTAGGTAAGGCCATAGTACCAGAAAAATAAAGTGGATAGGTACAGTTTGTTATACACCTACAAAAAATACATCTAGCACCGTGAGCAAAAGTGGTGGTCCTAGTAGGAATGGTAGTGAGAAAAGTCAGATCATTCAATCACCTATACTTCTCCTACTTGTTTTCCTTTTCAAACACGATTTCTTTATGAGTAATCATTTCCCATGTCCATTTCATTTTCCAGTCCCTACTGTCCTAAATACATACCAACAAACCAATCACCTATATTGTTATATAAGCATCTGTGGACCAGTATAATCACCAGTACCAGATAATCACATTGACGGAAATTTATAATTGTTTCTTAAAAACTGTGGATACGTATCACAAACATACTACACAAAAATGCCCAACTAGGTTCTATATTTTATCTGTTTTGCTCTTAATTTCAGTTACATACTGCATGTATTAACAATACGAATTAAGACTACATACTGGAAAAATGGAGCGAACATGAGAGAGTAATAGAGGACAATCATAAACAAGTGTAGAGGGACCCCTGCATCAGCTGTGTCAGTTGTCTTCTATAAAAGAAGTGAATTATTATTCTTAACATACGCCTAACAAACTCAAATTAGAATTATAAGAATTCTGCTGTGTTCAAGATGAAGTTTTCCCATGAGAGGAACAGAAACCAAGAGACTATAGGCTGAGTAAGAGCTGTCTGAAGCCTTTAACAGCAGTGAAGGCAGAGCAGACACAGCTACAGAAGGCTTCATGCAAGTGCACCCACGGAAACTCAGCCGCAAACTGAAACGCGAGAAAAACCTCCGGGGGCTGCATAAAGCAAAGCCGAAGAGGTCAGTCCCACCGATACGCTTGAAAGGGCCAGAAGCGACGGAAGCCGGTTCAATTCAAATCAGCTGTTCAAATCAGCTGCGGCTGCGCTCGGCGGAGAGGAGTGGCTCGGCTCCTGCGGCAAGCCGGGAGGGCGGCACGGGTTTGGCAGCACGGCTACGGCTACGGCTACTGCCACTGCCGCCCCAGCCGCCCCTGCCCCGCGGTCTCGGGCCGAGCAACGGGGGTGGCCGGCCAGGGGCTCAGGACAGGCTGCGGCTGCGTGACGGGGGCCGGGCCAGGGGCTCCACCGCCGCTGCCTGCCCGCCCATAGCAGAGAGCAGCAGGAGCGCCCGTCGGGGCCGCGGCCGCGCTCACCTCGCTCCAGCCGCACCGGCTCGCCCAGCGCCGCCATCTCGTCCTGCCCGGTCCGGCGGAAGTGACGCGGCTCCGCCGGAAGGGCGCGGGGCGAGGCGGTGTGGCGGCCTGGCCGTGACAGCGAGGGCGGTGGAGGTGGTGTGCCTCGGGAGTGCCGTGCGAGGCACTGCTCTCAGCCTGGGTGTCCGCAGCAGCACTGACAGTGCAGGCCGGCAGCGAGCCCCTGCGGAGGCCGGCAGCTGCCTGACTGCCCGTCAGTGTACCGGGACCTCATTCCTCTGGACTGTGCGATGCCCATATCCTGATGGGAATTTCAGTAGAAAATGTCCTCTCCTTATTTCCCCCATCCGTTAGCGTGACTGAGGACTATTTACACGCTAAAAACACTATATTGCCAGGGCAGATCTTTCTGTGCACCCGGCGTGCCCCTGGAGATGGCATATATATATATATGTTAAAAATACATACGTATATGTACTCATAGAGAGAATTGTCTACCTAGACTTGAGCAAGATTTTTGACACTGTGTCAAAAAACGTGACACACTTTTTCACATTTTTACATGCTGTGTAAAGCCAGTGTCCACAAGACTTCTACAAGAGTCTTGCAACTTCATTCAAATAAAGGGAGAGGGAGTCCTACAGGCCACTAGGTCTCTCTCCATTAATTCGAATAAAGTTGCAGGACTCCTCTGTGGACACTGGCTTTTCACAGCGTGATTTTCTGCACACAACACTGTCTCTCATGACATCCTCGTAGATAAGCTCAGGAAATAGGGGTTAGAGGAATGCACAGTGAGGCAGATCAAGACCTGGCTGAAGGGCAGAGCTCAGAGAGTCGTGATCAGTGGAGTAGAATCCAGTTGGAGGCCTGTACTCAGTGGTGTTCCCCAGGCCTCAGTTCTGGGCCCAGTCAGCCTGTTTATCAATGGCCTGGATGAAGGGATAGAATGCACCTTAAGCAAGTTTGCTGACAGTACGAAACTGGGTGGAGTGGCTGATACACCTGAAGGCTGTGCTCCATTCAGGGGGACCTTGATAGGCTGGAGAGTTGGGCAGAGAGAAGCCTAATGAAGCAAGTGTAGGGGTCTGGAGTGTTAGAAACAAAGGGCAGGAAACCAGGTCCTTTGCATGCCTTTATTGAAAAGAGACCAGCCTGGATGGGGCCCGAGGGGTTGCGCACACCGCCGCTGCTCCCAGGACCGACGCAGAAGAGGAGGAGATGTGCAGCTCTGTCTCTCGCCAGAGCTGGGGCTTCCGTCCTCACGGGAGTCCTCAAGAAGACACCAGTTGGCTCACAGTCTAAGGGTACCATTTAGACCAGGTGCTGTTGCAGTCATGGTGACAGGACGAGACCCAGCTTTAGTGGAGGGTATATGATTCTCCGCTGTTCTGCTGAGCCAGGGCCACAACTCCCACTCTCCTGCCCCCTGCCAGTCCTCTGCTCTGGGGGTCCAAACCGCGCCAAAGGCCCCTATTTTGCATATAGCTCATGCGCGAGTCTTTCTGAGAGCAGTGACGGCATGGTTCCCAACGGAAAGGGAAGAAGGTATAACCAAGTAAGTGCTAAACAGTTTTAACAATAGAACAACATTGGGAAAAGGGGTACAAACAGGTACATCAACATAGGCATGGAACAACATTGATCAACAAGCATAACAAGAGAACAACAATATAAATACAGAACAATACTTATTAACAGGTAATACACGGGAGCAACAAAGCAAACACAAAACAACACTCTTGCCTCCCGTTTCTCACATGGAGCATCTGTTATGAGGAAAGACTCTGGGAGCTGGGCCTGTTAGGTCTAGGGAAGACTGAGAGGTGATCTCATCAATGCATATAAATATGCAGGTGTGAAGAGAGTGGTGCCAGATCTTTCAGTGGTGCCCAGTGACCACTGCAGTGGAGGAGCAATGGCCATAAACTAAAGCACAGAAAGTTCCACCTCAACATGAGGAAGAACTTCTTTATGTTAGGAGTGGCAGAGCACTGCAACAGGCTGCCCAGGGAAGACATCCAAGAGGCACTTGGACAAGTTCCTATGTAAACCTATTCTAGGTGATCCCATTTTGATACAGGGCTTGGACTGGATGATCCCCAGTTGCCCCTTCCAACCTCAAATATTATGTTATTCTGTGATTATTATACTTTATGTTTTGGATTTTATATTACAATATTGTATTATATAATAAATATAATAATATAAAATTATCTAATAATATATGGTGACCAGTATACATATTATGTCTAATAGATACATTTTTGTATCTATAAATATATACACATAGAAATATTGTTCCACATGTGCGAAATACAAGATGTGCTTTATATTTCCTATTTGGCACCAGTTTAATCTCTTTGTGGGGGTAATGTATTGAATTTACCATCTGTATTATATCACTGCAAGTACAAGCATGACATAGTTACCGTGTGAGTTTCTTCTGGAAAAGAGTAGACTACTTCAGAACATGTATTTATATGTTAATTTATTCTAGGGGTATAACTCTTCCCATTTGGCTTTGATTTGTCTGCATTTAGTATTTTTTTGCTTTGAAAGAGAATAGTTCTCAACAGGTCTCAAAGTGTCTGCCAGTGTGGGAGTGATGTACTCACTTCTTTCTGTGATTTATTTTAATGTCAGTTCCTCTCAGTTTGAGGGCTGCTGTATGTGTATTTCAAGGAAAAGGTCATAAAAATGGAATTTTGCAGGTGAACAAAATTAAATCCTCATAGACTAGTTTCCGGTGAGAAAAAGTGTTTTAGCAGCCGGAATTGTAGAATGCTTCTGGAATAAAATCCAGATGTTTCTATCAGTGGTGCAGGAACTACCATTCTGTTAGAAGTGACTGAAATTTTGAATAACCTGCTCAGACTTTGGGCAGATTAGCCTATGGAGAAAAATTAGTGTACAGCAATATTTCATAAATCCTAAGACTTTTCCAAAGAATATATATAAAAATACATGTTTAATCATATCTTTAAAGTGCCATTATTCAGACTTCAGTAAAGACTAAAGATTCAGAAGTTAAGATGGCTGCTTTAAATTTCCTATAGACCCAGTGAACTGGACAATGACATTACAAGAATAAGAAAATCTGAAAAGCAAATTTTAAGTAAGGCTGCCACTGTCTACTTGATAGCACTCTCCAACTTAAACGGTGTCACTCCAGCATTTGCACTGATTTGTACCTGCAGGGAAAAAAAACAGCAAAACAAACCAAAAAAAACCCAAACCAGAAAAAAGTTTGGGTTTCTACATTGTGATCTGTGAAGAATATTGATAATGTAATAGTTAGCAGGAGACAGGCTTCAAATTCCAGTTGAAGAAGTGGAATGTAAGTGCAAGACCACAATGGAGGGAAGAAAAATAGGTGTGCAGGTTATACAGCAAAAGAAAAAGCCATGCATACCCCCTTGCTTTTTCCTTTCTGAGGTAACATTTAAGCATGCTGCTGCATTTTTACAGGACTGCCTGATTTTTGCAGCTGTGTCTTAAGTTACAAGGGTAGGCATTGCTATGGCAGAAGTATTGTAGTGTAGTTTTTATCTTCAAATAAAAAAAAATGTACTTAAAGAAATAGCCACTGTGTAAGTTACAAGTCTATCTTGATGCACTGGAAGAGAATGAACTGCTGAGTCTATATTGTGCTATATTTTTCTCAAGAAAAATTCAATCCATAAATGGATGCTGACAGATTAACATGACAAACCCTTTGTGCCATTTTAGTCAGGAAATCCCTATCCTGGCAAGTGTTTGGAGGAAAAAAAAGGTCTCAGAAGTGATTACCAAAGAATGGGGGATGCATCTCTTGAATTAGTAGGTATTTAATGCGCAGATAGTAGAAATCATTTATTTACTTATGTGTTTTCACATGCATTCAAAGTGCTTTCAACATTTTGAGGCAAGTATTAAGTCCAAAAGAAATTTTATTTATGTTATTACTTAAATAATTATCTAGCTAATTGCTGTAGAAGGTATGTATGTGCCCAGTTACCTCTCAGGAGAAAATGGCAATTTTGTAACACAGTACACCAATGTGAAAAAAGTAATGGTTAGCAGCATATGTGTTTATGAAAATTGTAGAGGACTCTTTACTGTCCATGAAGAACAATGTCTCCTCAGAAAACATAAAAGACTGAATTAACCATGACAGGACTTTATTTATGATTCACGTCAGAGAAGAGAGTGCAAATTCAATTTTTAGGTTATCAAGACATCTCTTTACCTCGGGACTATGATGTTGGTAGAATTTTATTACATAAATACAGCTGAATCTATTCTCTTTAAATCATTAACCATTGAATTAGTATTTTCAATTTTAGCACTACTTTGATTCACTGACCTAGTCCAGCATGAGTTTCATGATTTGCCACACACTGTGACTGATTGCTATTGTCCCTGTCAAAGTTCAGGTGTTTGTATCTATAAGACTTGGTACCTTTTGGTCATGCAGATACTAGCAATTTTTTCTGTCTTCATATGACAGAAGATATTTTTGCTATGTGTTACAGAATATGCATTTTGATAAATCTCTCTCACACTGATAGATTAACATGTAGAAAGAGTTCAGCATTTTATAAGTGTCACCTAATCTCTATGAGAATTATTTTTTCCACATAAAATTTGACTATGTGAGTTGTCTCTGAATTTTTCTAGTCACTTCTGTTGAATGATATACAGAGATATACAGAGACCTCTGCCTGTTACATTTTTTTTAATCTTGTCAGTGTCAAACCCTGCCCTTTTCTATAGATGAAAATACTGTTTACTGATGACACAACTGACAGAAGCAGCAAAGTCAAACTGTAAAGTCAGTGATGCATCTAAGTGCTAATTAAGTTGATCTTGCAAATGTTCTTTTTTAATAAAATACACAGTATCTATGAAAGACGTCATACATATGAGACTTGATGCACCACCTCCAAGGTCTTCTCCAACCTAGCTGACTCTGTGATTATGTTGATTCTGTGAGATATACCTTACTGTATGATGTAGTAAACATACGCTGTAGTAAAGGTCTGCAGGAACCACTTCACTATTAAGTTTTAAAGGAGAGCAAGCTTCTATTTACAAAACAGGATACTCTTATAAATTATTATACATTAATAGTATTATCAAATAGTATGGAATTCCATAAAGAACCAAAATCTACTTTCCAACATCAATTTTACAGAACTTACCATTTTCCATATGCAAGTCATAATACAGTAATAAAGCTGGCACAGTTCTCAGCTATAAGCACATTTTCCTTGGTACAAAATTGAAATTATTTAGTGAATGACATTGTATTAATTGGTGAATTTCAGAAGAAACAGGGAATGTCTCATTTCACCTTAAATGGGATAGGAATGTTTTTGAAAGGACTCTTTGTAAGTTGTGTCTTTCTGTAGAGTCACAGAGGTAAGTTCATATTATATTAGCAACATTTGCCTGTCTTTCAAATGTTTTGCTTAATGTCTTGTTAAAGTAGCCTACGAGACAAAGCAGTGTGGAAATGTGGCAACTTAAAAAAATACTGTATTTTACTTTATGAAAAGTTATTTGAACCCTTAAACTTTTGGGTTTACTTTAAAAAAGAACTAGTGTTGAACTGAAACTACTCAAAATAGATTTGGCAGAATAGCCTTTTGTTAGGAGTCTATAAACATGCTGAATCTCTTTCTGCTTTCATCACTGGAAGCAATGATGCTTCCAGTGAAAAAGCCCCAGCCTCTGGGAGGGCTGATCAAAAGCAGAAACTGCCTCTGCACTATGCTCTACTTCCTACTTGAACTTGTCAGAGCTTTTTGAGAGGGAAAGGGGTGGAAGCTGCAAATTCAGTGTGTGTCCTGCACAAATACGAGCATGAGTTAGCAGTGAGTTCCAAAGTTTAGTTTTTATTGAACTACACCTTGCAAGGAAGTAGTTAATAAAGGGAGGATGTTTCCTGCTAAAATATAATTTAAATATCCATAAAGCCTTTCATAAAGAGGCATAAGAAAAACTTTCCAGATCTTGATTATCACACTCACAAAAAATCGCACTTACAAAAATAATTGTAGGAAAATACTTTTAGTACATATTAGAAAACCATTGGCTGTATGTAATAATTTCAGTGCTTTATGTGTTATAAAGCACTGAAAAAAAGCATAGTATATAAAAAAAAAGCATAGTAGCCTTTATGTTGCCAGACCTAATATATTCTTTTTCCAGTACTATCCGGGTTTTGGCCCAGATCAGCAGAAGCAGATGTGGCCAAAGCCCAGATGTTACTCAATATCCATCCTGTCATTGCTGGGGCAAGAAAAAGGGATTCCCTTTCTCTTGCTTCTGAAAAGAAAGACATTACTTCCCATGGAGCAAGTATATTGGATGGAGTGGTGGGGTGACACTGGTCCTGACCAGAGGGAGTAATTTGGGTGATGTAGCTTTGGTCAGGTTGAGTTCTGCACTCTCTCTTTTATATACTTTTATTATTAATATTGTTGCTGTTACTGTTCATTTTCTTATCTCATTGCTGTTTCCAGTAAATTGTTCTTATCTCACCCAGTGATCTTTGCCTTTTGTTCTCCAGTTCTCCAATCTGCTGTAGTGGAGAGGGATAGGGGAAGAGGGGTGGAGGGAAAGAAGTGAGAAAGTGATACGTGCTTTTGGAGAGTCTTGCTGGAGGCACTAAATTGGGGAGTACAGTTTGTAAACCACAATAGCATTGACTGGCACCTAACTTGAGTCACAAAGGGTTGAGATAACAACAGATCTGCCCAGAGGAGGTTGGAAACAAGTTTAATCTAAGTATTTGCTGTATTAAGTCTGGAGCCACTGGTCAAAATGTTGCTTGATCTGTCCTTGTGGCTGTGGTACCTAACCCTGTGTATGTTTCCATATATAGAGTATGTTTCCATCATGGTGCTCTTTTTATGAGCAGGGGGAGGGATCAGGATTGCCTTGTTGCTGTACTGTGGAATATCAGTTTATGATATGATGACATCAAGGGAAATAGAGTTTTTTGCCATTCACTCCCAATCAGGATCACTTCAACTTCCAGTACAGGCAGCTGTTGGGATCCCCCTGTCACTCCAGAAACAGAGATGGATTCTGCCCATACTTATCTTGATGGCATCTTGTGACATTGTTCCCATAGGTGTCAACTAAAGCCTTATGCTCCTGAGGGTCTGATTTGCCAGACCATGGGATCCACACAGTCCAATAGATCTGATTTCCTTTTGCCCACCTGGCTGGAGGCAGGGTCTCTCTAGTTCTGGTCATAGTACTCATTGCTCACTTCTTGTAGATGTAAACTGGACATCCTTTCGAGAGGATCAGGAGTAACATCAGCCCTTTTATTCTGTCTGAGGACCTGAGGACATGCCCCGTGGAACCTGGAGCAGAATTTATCCTTGAAGAATTTCCTACCACGACTGCTCCTCCTCTCAAATCACATACCTGTGCTGCTAGGGCAGAGGCAGGTTTTCCATCCCTTCTTCCTCTCCATGGTCAGGCAGATAAATCCACAGGTTACCTCTTGGTGTGTACCCTCTCTCTTGAGCACGGGGTGCTTCCTCCCAAGAGCAGAAACTCTGGTCTGTATTGGTGGGGCATGGGACATTTCTTCTCTAGCGTGCCTGAGTCTTTCAAATCTGTCCATGGGCTTGGACAGTCTTTCCACAGCCAAGATGCAGGTAGGGAGGACAAAAATGATCTTCATGTTGCCAGAGTCAGCACTGTTTGTTCCTCTTCTTTCACTGGCATCAATGCCGATGAGTTGGTGTACAACGATGGCATGCTCCATACAAACTTCTGCCACATGGATTGTGTACACTGAACCTCATCTGGATCTACAGGGGACTGCTCATCATTTGAGTCCCTACAGATTACCTCCAGCACAGCTAATTGTCTCAGGTACTGGATACCTTTCTCCATGGCATTCCACCTGCTTGGGCACACTACCAGACCATCTTTGAGAAGATGCCTTTCCCTCATGCTTGACAGGAGTCGCCTCCAGAGGCTGAGAGTTTCTGTCCTCTTCCCAATCCTCTTGTCAATGCCTGCATCCCAGGACAGGGATCCCAGTTGCTTGGCTACCATCCACTTTCATATTTTGGGTTGTGATATCCCAGCATTGGAGCAGCCAGGCCACCAGGGTCTCATGTAATTGGCAGCTGAAATTTTTTTCCATATATTGGAGCTCACCTGGGGATAGGAATCAGAATTATTCCTGGTCCTGCCTTTTCTGAGGGCCTTGTTTCCTCTTCATCCCCCACTAGTCAAACTGATTTGGTTTTTGATTTCTTTGTCTGTATACGTGTGGCTGCTTCTGGCAGAGGCTGTTCCTGTGGTTCAGCTGCAATTTGAATGGCCATGGTGCCTGTTGCTTTGCTTTCCTGCTCCTCCCTGAGGATGCTGTCTAGTATCAGGCAGTGTCTGATAAATA
>VZTT01014756.1:29038-43353 GCA_013400855.1 Buphagus erythrorhynchus | reverse complement strand
CCAGATACAGGCAGGAATCAATCAATAGGACCCTTATGAAATTCAACAAGGACAATTGCAAAGTTGTGCCACTGGGAAGACCAAGGCTCTTGCACCCCACTGCAGCTGGGGCTGACTGGCTGGGAAGTGGCTCTGATGAAGAGGACCTTGATAGTCTGGAAGACAAAGTGTTGTGCCTTGCAGCAGAGAATGCTGTCACTATCAACAGGAACACAGTAACCTGATAAAGAGTAGTCATTATCCCCTTTACTCAGTACTACTTAGACTACAGTTCTTAGATCTCCAGTGCAAGTTAGGGTGAGGGCTGTAAAGATGCTCAGGGCTGGAGCTCTTGCCCTGTGACCATTGGATTGAAGGAGCTGGGCTTGTTCAGTCTGGGGAAGAGGCAGGTTTCTGGGGTGGGATGGGGGCGATAGCAGCAGCTCCCACTATACTATAAGGGTTGGAACCCAACCCTTCACAGTGATGTATGAGAGACATAAGGCTGAGGCATGAGAGACATAAGGCTGAGGCTGAAAATAAGGAGAAACTTTCTTCCCCCATGAGGACTTTTGAGCTTTGGAATGGGTTGCTCAGTTTCTATTCTGGGAAGGTTTCAAGCCCCAGCTAGATAAAACCTTGAGAAATCCAATCTGGTCTCATAGCTGACCTTGTTTTAAGATGAAGGTTGGACTAGAAATCTGCTGAAGTCCCTTCTAATCTGAAACCTTCTATGGTCCTATGATTTGCTCAGTACTTAACTGAGTACCTCAGAACCCGCCGATGAAATGCATTTTGCAACCAGTTGGGGAGAATTAAATATGGAATACTCTAATAAGAAACCGGGAGATTTTTTTAATACATTAAATCTTTGGATTCAGGGAGTGGAGCATGTGGTTGACTTATTCAGCAACAGTGGGAAGTATTTTTAAGGTGTTGGACCCAGAGACAGAACAGAAATAATTTGACGGAGTAATGCTGAGCAAGATCTAAGGGCACCTGACAGGAACTAGAAGTGGTGGGAAAAGTAAGAAAAGGGAGGGAAAAAGAAATGACAGTGGCCTGTACAACAAATAAGGTAATACCATGGTAGGGTCATGTCACTGGAGGCTCTACAACAGGTGTTGGCGTTTACACCAGTAGGAGGAGACATAAAAAGTTGGATTGACCTGCCAGTTTTTCCCATTCATTTTATACTGGTATATTCCTGATGATAAACCTGAAAACGGACCCTGCTCTGTGTGCATTTGTGAATTTGAATTTGCTGGGCAGCAGATGACTGGGGAGTTCTAGAGAGATTAGTTCTTTGGTTAGGTCTTATCCTGTACCATTGAAGCAAATGAAGATTTTTTCCAATGTCTCAGCATTAACAGGGACAAGACTGGGCATAGAATGACTAAGGAATAATGATTTTGGGGCATATGGTCCATTGACGAAGTAAGAAAGCAGATGTCTAAGTAATTGTTTATGGATGTATGATTTAGAGGGAGGAAGGTAGGAAGGAAAACAGGAAGGAAGGAAGGAAGGAAGGAAGGAAACCCTGCTTCATGTTTTGTTTTTAGACCATGTTCCCCAGTATGCTAGTGCATGTCTTCAGAGCAAGAGATTTTAATGCTATGATCATTAAACAAACCTCATTTTGTCAAAGTAATACCCAAGAGGTACCTTGGTCCAATTGAAGAAATTTCATAGGAGGTACTTGAAAGGACTAAAGCCTTTTAAAATTAAACTTTTAAGAAGGAAAGAAACAGGACTCAGGAAAACCTCATTTTAGTTTTAGAAGGGACCAGAACTTTTGAATATTCATTAAATACCAAACGGCACGTTGGAAAGTGAAATATGAACTGATACTGAAAACCTGCTGCAAATAGTCTTAAAACCTGGCTAATTCTAGATCTTCAAAAGATGCTGGTATTAAATAAGCTTTATTGACATAAATAAGCTTTATGACATGAAATTCATATAAAATCATGCTTTCAAAATCAGCATTGATTAATTTTTTTCACTTGAGTAATATATTTATAGATGTTAGGGTTTATCATATCAGATGAAATGCTCCAGCTATTTAGCATTTTAGTGAAAAGATAGTCTCATGGTTTAAGATACTACATTGGAATTTGGAGATATCTTGTCTCTATTTCAGTTTACGCTGGAAGTTTACTTTGGAAGTGTACCAGATCCTCAGGGTCTAAGTTATTCTCTCTCTGTACTGAGAAAGGTTTTTTTTAAAAATCAAAGTGTTGTCAGATATCTTTCCATTTTTTAGAACATGTATAATTTAATTCTGTCCCTTGTTTCATGGACCTCAGGTGAGTTTTGTAATGCAACCAGTGCAGTGACTTGGGGATGAAAGGTTTGCAGTGGACTGCAGGGGCCTATGTTTCATTCCTGACTCCAGGGCAGGAAGGGTGACCAAAACCAGGTGGGTTTATTCACTGTGATGAGACCTCTTGAATGTATTAATCCTCTGCCATGTGTTTTGGTTGACGTACAACAGAGATAAAGATTCCAGTGTTGTTAAATGTGTTGTGATATGTGTATAAATGATATTGAGTCAACCAAGCCTTCCTGTTAACTGGTCTGTTTCATTTGGAACAACTTCTGCTCATTTCCTGACCCGTCCCTTGGCAAGTTATTCCAACATTATCTTTCATCCTTCCATTATTGATGAGTATTATACTGACTCAAAATATCTCTTGTGCCAGTGACATAACACACCTAATGTGAGGCCTGATGCAAGAATGAGGTCTTCTGTAAAGTGGCCTTCGTAGGTGTTCCCCAGCTGTTTCCTGACACCTGTCCCTCAAGAGTCTTCTCACAAATCCAACTGTTGTTACATTGCAGAATACTACATAAACCGGCACCTTTTCTTAGATTATCTTATTGGATGTTGTTTTATTGTCCCTTAAAAACTGATCACAGCCTACCCTTTAGGTTGTTACTGGTAGAGGTGTGTTTATGATCAGGTGTAGGACTGATACCACGCAAAGAAAGTCCTAGGTTAGGGCAATGTGTTGTAGGAAAAGTACTTAAGCCTCCTTTAAAATAGTATTGAAGTTTCTCTTTGCTTGGTCCCAAACTGTAGCAAGTTTTGAGCATTCTTCAGCACTCAGAAAGCACGTTCATTGTGTCTAAATTGAGGGTATTTCCAATAAAGTATTAGTTACCTTCCTTGTTTTGGACATGACCGTGCTCTTCAGCACAGCAGATGTCTTCTGCCAAGCAGTATTAGTCTGATAGTGGAAGCAGAAGCAACTTTCATCTCCAGCCATCTCTGTGAAGCCCTTCCCTTCTCTGTGGTGCAAAGCATAAACCAGCCATACCCTCAGTCCTTACTTATGCCACTTTTCCATGCTCTTTCTGTGAGGTCTTAACAGCAACGTTGGTTGGTGGGCTGTCAAATCAATCCTGACTACATGCATCTGCAGTTTGAAAAATAAAATAAAATTACTGCTTCACCCTGGAGAGAGCTTTTATTCTGCTGTCTGGATAAGGTCAAGCCTATTCGCAGCATTCTTTGTGGAGCCGTGATGCTTGTGTTAGAAAATGCGAGGGACTGAAGAGTTTTCCGTTTCATACTTGGCTGCTCTCAAATTTTTAACATGTGGAACACATCAAAGAGTGATGAGTGTTGGGATGAGGCTTCTGTTTGCATAATATGTGGCAACTGTTCTTTTTGCATGGAAGAGTATGAGAAATATATTAATGTAACCCTGTGTTTATATAGCGTAGAATTGAAAGAAGTTTGAAAAACAGAAATATTTTTTCAATATTCAGCTTCCTACTGACATTGAAAATTTTGTGTGAAAGTAATCTTCTCTCATGTCTCAGCAATGCTTTCTGGATCTGTCTTTTCAGTCAGATGATAGCTCATAAAATATATGGCAAAATTCCACAGCATGAGACCAAGCTGTGATGGCTGCCAAGAGATCTGGTTTGACCAGGACAGCTCATCTGCAGTTGAGAAGAGACAGGGAGGCTTTCTAACACTTCATGGGAATTTTAACATAAGTATTAACATAGTTTATTATTTTCTGATCAATTGTCTTTTCTGTGATAAATAATATGTGGAGTTCATCAATTAGTAATGAAATATTTTTTTCTTCTGTGCACAAAACAGCGGGGAGTGTTTGGTGTTCTTACTTGTTACATAAAATTCTGTGTGGAAGAAGTGATAATATAATCTGTTCTGTTTGGTAGGAAAGGGAACTTTATAAAGGGCAATGGAGGCATTTTTGGCCTTGCTTGTCAACTTGATATTAAATTCCATGTCTGCTAAATTCAGAATGAAGTTTTCATGCTCCTAATCCATTATCAGCTGTGAGATCTGCTGTGCAAGTAGCTGATGAACATTTTGCACAGTTTCCAGTCTTAGTGGATATTTTTTGGGTCAAGCAGCTTTTCCTTGGTGTGCTGTATCCACTTTACCTGGTAAGATCTCTCATGGTCTCAGTAAACAGTTGCTCAAAAGTGAATAGTATTCTAGCTGCCTCTTTTTCTTTCCTTCAGTATTCAGTAGAGCTGTGTTAGCTCGATTTGCTGTAGCTGATACTGCTGCCTGGTGTAGAACAGAGAATCCAAATCATCTTTGAACTGAAAAGTATAATTCCAGTCCTTTAGCTTCAGATCTGAAATTCCCTGTCAACTTAGCACAGATGGGTTCTTCTGTACTCTTAGAGTATGAGCATTTAGGGGAGAGAAGAAAAATATATATTGCTCTTCATTTGAAGCAGTCTTTAATTGTTCCTTAGTACTTACTCTTCATATGCTGTCAGATGGGGAATTAATGTTTCATAATTATACATGCAATGATAATTGGATTATTCCTTCCCTCTAACACAAGGGTTTTTTCATTTTTAATTTAATCTTGTTATATTTACTTTAGTAATTTTTTTCCTAACTATAGATCATATCATGTTTTACTGTATTCCTTGGAAAGATCTTTGTTGTACAGTCCTTGTAAGCCTGATCTACTGTATTCTCTACGGAACACTGATTCACATCAATATCGTGTACAATGCACTGCCAGAAACTCTCACCATGGCAGCCAGTTTCAAAATCAATTTCTGTTCCTTACTTAGAAGAGATCTAAAAATGTGAATTAGGTTAAGATATAGAAAAGTGTTTCAAATGTCTTAGCAAAGCCTATTTCAGGAATTCTCAAACTCTATTGTAAAGCTTTGTGATATTTCCTAGTTTGCTGATAAGGCTGCCCAGTGTATCTGCAAGAAGAACTGAACACTGATTGTGATCCACTGATAGAGCCAAAAAGCTTAAGAGGCACTGATGTAGGCGTTGGGTGCTTACCCATCTATCTTAGGTAACTCAGGCGTCCACCTTCAGTGAGATTTGTAAAACCAAGGGTAAGAGAGTAAATTACTGAAATAGTAAGTGGAGAGGAAAGGATTGCCTCCAAACAGATGAATTTAGTGGACTTAATATAGCTAAGAGAAGATGTTATGAAAACAACCATTTTATGTTCACCCTATTTCCTTTGTCCACCTTTTGTTTTGTGATCCTTCATGTGTTCTTGATGAAGCCTGCTTTTTATCAACTATTTTGTCTTTAGCTGCTTTACAGGGATTTTGATTAATTTGTAAAAGTTCTAACATTTTGGCCAATATCAAAGCTCTACCCTCTCATTTTATTTCTTAGGATTTTTTTTTCCTACACATTTTTGGATCTATCAGTAACTGTTATTGATTGCATTATTACTTTACCATGTTCCTTGATTGATAAAGGTTGTGGGAGAGCCCTTTATCTAGAAGCTGGACAAGGTGAAGCTCTGTTGTTACTTGGAAGACCTCCAAGGAATAGCCTGAAGCCATGGAATGCAGCATTCTTAACTCTAATAGCACTTTGTTATTTCCTTTTTTAAATTTCCCTGCTTGATTAATACTGATGAACAATTTCAAGATGGTGCATAATGGTCTGGAGTCTCTCCACCCAAAGGATGGGGTCCTTAGTTTAGAACTGGCCACCGAATATTTAGCGCTTTGCATGAATTGTGTTGATTCCAAGTGTTGTGCCCTGACTGAAGTCTAATTAGGCTGTTCTGTGTTGGTCTTTTTTTCAAACTCCTGCTGTATTTGTGGAGTCTGAAAATAATTTTTCCAGCTTGGTTAAACTGATGGTTACCATTGCTGAGTTCTCATTTCCCATCAAGTCAGGCTTCTCTGCAACACTTCAGAAGTTTTGGATCCTATTCTGGTGCACCAGGAAAAGAAATGGGAGATATTGCAGGGTCTCCTTTCAGGTAACTTTTGCTATTGATTGGGAAGAAATATTTGTTGCCTTTGCTGTGCAACTATGACATCAATTTTATGGCTCAGCTGTAGGTAAGGAAAACTTAGATGAGGAAAACTAGACTGATTAAGTGGAGGAGTTGTTAGAGGACCATACAGTTCTTCATTTTGAAAAAATGAATTAATTTGCTGCATAGTGGGTGTGTGTTTGTGATATCAGTGAGCAGCTAGAGCTGATTCTTTTTATTTCAGCTTGTTACTTGCCAGCATGTGCTATTCATGATACAGGGATTGAGTCTTAGTGTAATCTTATAATTATTTGGCAGTATTCCTCAGTCCAATAACACATCCAACCTCACGGTGAAATGCAGAAGGATATCTGAACCTGGATGAAGCTATGGCTGAGAGTTTGACTTCTATTTTTAACAACAGGAAGAATTTCTTCACTAAAAGGGGGTGGTCAGGCATTGGAACAAGCTGTGCAGGGAGATATTGGAATCCACATGCCCAGAAATTGTCAAGAAATGCCTGGACATGACATTTAGCGCTATAGGTTTAGTTGACATGGTGGTGTTGTTTGGTCAAAGACTGGACTTGATCTGGGAGATCTTTTCCAACTTTAATGATTCTGTGATTCTAAGTGTGTATTTAATCTCTCTCATCCAGTTGGTGTGTAATATCCTGTGTTCCTTCTCTCACCTCTCACTTGCTGTTACCTCCAGATGCCCTTTACCAATTATGCTTTGATTCCAGCTTCTTCATGGTCTCTGGTTTATAATATACATGTAGAAAACGGCTCTAGTCTTGCACCAAGTCTCTGACAACTGGATTAACCACATCTGTCACAGCCCTATGTTCTCGGGGGTGTCCTGGCTCCTCTGCCGAGACTCTGGGCACACTCCACCGGAACTGGGCTGCCTTCTGCAGCTGCCTTCTCCCGAATTCCCTCGCTGCGGCTGGGCGAGCAGCCACGTGCAGCCCTCAGGACTTCCCTACGGTGCTTCAGCCCCTCAGCGGCCCCGGGCTGCCGTTGGGATGGAGCCGGGGATGCCCTTGGGAAAGCCGCGGGATTCGCCTCTTGCCTTGGCCGGCCCCGCGGGTGCAGCCCCGCGCGGCGCCCGCAGGGGGCGCGGCCGCACCGGGAACGGCGGGAACGGGAACGGCGGGAACGGGAGCGGCCCGGAGCGGGAGCGGCGGGAGAGGGGCGGGAACGGCCCGGAACGGGAACGGCGGGAGAGGGGCGGGAACGGGAACGGCCCGGAACGGGAACGGCCCGGAACGGGAACGGCGGGAACGGGAACGGCCCGGAACGGGAGCGGCGGGAGAGGGGCGGGAACGGCCCGGAACGGGAACGGCGGGAGAGGGGCGGNCCGGAACGGGAACGGCGGGAACGGGAACGGCGGGAACGGGAACGGCGGGAGAGGGGCGGGAACGGCCCGGAACGGGAGCGGCGGGGATCGGGCGGTTCCGCGGGAAGTCCCGCGCTCGGGCGGCCCCGCGCAGCCGGGAGCGCTGCGCTCCGCACGGCCTCCTCACCCGGAGCCTCCCCGCTCTGCTAATGAGCTTGTCAGTGCCTCGTTTGTCATGTCCCTCCTTGATTCTGTTCTTGGGAATAACAGCCCAGCCAGCTGAGACTTTTGCAGAGCAAAGAGACTGGAGGAGAAAGGATTTCTCCTTTCTCTACCTCCCTCACATTACAATAAAAATAAAATCCAAAGATCTTTTTTTTTTCTTGTTCTTTTTTTTTTCCTCTTTGATTGCTGGAGTGCTAAAGCAGCTGCCCTCTGCTAGTCAGGGTTTGCCAAAGGAATAGCTTTCACTAAAAAGAAGTGCCTCGTGGTGCTCCAGTGGAAATTGTTTGATTTGATATAGTTAATTGAACAGGTTGAAAGTCTGACAGGGTGCAGGGCAGTGCACCTGACCCCAAGCTTCATCCTTGTTATAGCAGAATGCACAATGCAGGGAGGTCACAAATACCTGGCTCTTCAGCAAAACACGTAAGGACCCAGCTCCAGAATTTTTTTGTGGATTCTGTGAAAGGAGCTGTTGGAATGAAAAAATATATTAAAAAAAGCTGGATTCCATCCAAGCCCTTACTGCATTGAGGAATTGATTTTCATCCCTTCACCCAGCAAGGATCTGCACACCCTGAGAAATGTTTATCTGATTCCTCAGATCCTAGTGGTGACCAGCACTGAACTGATGCAGAAGTCTTCCTGTCCACCTGTGGGCATCCAGACAAATGCTTGCTGCTCAGAAGGAGGAACTGACTGTGAGAAACTTGTATCTTTTAATTGATTCTGTTACCTGTAAACCCAAACCCCCACTTAAAAATGTGAGTCTACTGACACAAAAGCTTACAATTGGTCTGAAGCATGTACGTGTGGATTTATCTGTGAACCTTTTTAACAAGATGAACTCCTTAGAAAAACCCACAACAGAACACCGTCTTCCCTCCCCTGAGGTTTCATTAATGTTACTGAGCCCCAGAGTACTTATTAGAGGCAAATTCTTGTTATGCAGCTAAGTGTCTGGCCTCAGATAAAACTTGGGGGACTCCTACTGTGATGGCTTCTTCTTAACTGTAGCTACTATCTAACTTAATCCAATATCTGAGTGCTTATATTTGAAGGCCGTGTTACTGCTGAAAATCAGGCACTCTGTTCTTCAGTGGCTGCAGTCTGCTGTGGATTTTAGTCTTTCTTTAGTCCTGATTTTAGTCTTTTAACCCTGCAGAGAAGGATGGGGGGAAAAAAACCACAAACAAATCCAAATGTAAAAAAAAATCCAAAGAAAACTAAAAGTAATGTCAAAACATGAGCTGTCCCACAGAAGTTTTCATAATCTGAAGAGTCTGCAACCCATCAGGCTGTGCAGACCTTACCCTGCTTTCCAGTATTTCTGCTTGAAGCATGAGGAATTTGTGCCTGCCAGGTTGGTAAGAGAAGCCTTCAAGTTCCACAGACAAAAGTGTTGCTTCTTAATCACTAAATAAAAAACCCAAATGCTCTCCCAAGGGGAATTTGAGGTTTTGTTCTGTTTTGTGAAATGCCAAACAATGATGCCCTTGAGGAAATGTGTATCTTTTGTCAGTGTGCCAGGTGTTTGAGACAAGCTGTCAATGTAATCCCAGTCCTGTCAGCTGTACTGACAGGGCACCTGCATTGCACAGGGCCTGGTGACATTGTGTTGCGATTACAGGGAGGTCTTTTACTTAAATGTTTGATCCTCAAAACAAAGTTTATGTGTATAAACCCCAGTCAGTCTCTTTGTAGTCTCTCTTTTCCCACCTGTTGGGTGCAGGGAATTGCTGAATTGAGATTATTTACCTGTTTGCAGGTCAAAATCACCAGATCCTGTAACTATTTTGGTTAGAAGTGTGCTTTTGAAACCATCTAGTCGAACCCCCTTGCTCAAACAGGTTCAACTAGAACAGATTGTCCAGGAGTGTGTCCAGTTAGGTTTTGGATGCCAGCACAGTTGTTCTATTTAATCAAGGTTTTCCTTGACTACACCTTTGAAGGTATAATTCTTAATGTTTGTTTTGCATAGGATATGTAGATTTTATCTTACAGTACTTGTTCTTGATCTAAATATAACATCTCAGAACCTGAAGGTGGATGAATAAGGTTATTCAAAAAACAGTGCCAAATGTGTAATGATCCCAAATGGCCTATAAGGAGATGTTTGTTGCATGTTCCAAATTTTTGTTGCTGTTTTAAGGTATAAACACTGCTGGAGAAGTGCCAGGAATGTGACAATCTGTTATGAACATATCAAATCTATGAAGTACTGCAATCTAATCCACTGTCAAGCTCTAGTTGAATTGTCTTGTGAAATTGCTTGTGTCCACTGGTTTATGGATGCTCTATGCATATAGATAAAGCTTGTCATATATTGGCTTATCAAAAACAAACAAAAGACAGCTTGATTGTGATGAGTGTCACCTGTGACCATTATCCTAGGCTAATCTACTGCTGAATTTGCCATCCACAGATGTTTGCAGTCCTTTTTTTTTCCCATTAAGCCATATGCAGACCCACATCATAGTGACTCATTCCAAGTCTGTCTCATGGAGAATGCTTTTTTCTGTTAATAAATGATGGTCTTTGTTTTTTTTATTACTCTCAACACAAGAAGCTACAGACCTGTTAGCCTCTTGCCAGTTCTGCCAAAAGAATGGAACAGTTAATATGGGCTTCTGTCAACAAAGAATTGCATTGTATAGGTAATACCAGTTATCTTGATGCTCAGCCTGTCAAACTAACCTGGTACATTTTACTTTCTTTCATTTTTTGTTTTTTTTTTCCATTGGCAAGGGTACAAACTAAGTATTTAACAGCTACCATGCAGAATACATGCCTTTTTTTGCCCCAAAAGCATACAGCTTAGGATCACATGACATCTTAATTAAACATGTGCTTTTTAATTCCATATGCTGTGTGCTAGAATGAGGCTGGTTCATTGACAGATGCCTATACCCAGTAGGGAGACACTAATGAAAAGGGCCTTTATTGGTGTCCCCTGGTTTAGCTGGTTGTGCAGCATTGTTCAGCCTTTCTGTGTTGGTTCCCTAAGTGTAGCAGTTGATGTGGCAGCAAACAATCAGCAGGGTGTGTTAATGGTACAGGTGTGGTAGAAATAATCCAACTAAATGAAGAAAATTAGTTTCATTGAGCCAAATGTAGCACGGTATATGAGAAGCGCCTTCATCCTGTGGGTACAGCCTCTTCTCCCTGAGAAAGCAGGCTGTCAAGGAAAGAAAAGAGTTGAGAGATAGTGTAGGTAGATACATTACATGTGCTCTAAATGAAAAGCTAATGAGACTAATGTAGTCTCTTGTTATAAAAGTTGAACTGAATAGCAATGATTATTGTAATGTACACAGGTCAGGCTTAAATCTACAAGGATGCTATGTCCAGTTGTGATGTTTTAACTCTAAGTGTAGCACAGAAGTAGATGGAAAGCAGAACACAGCCTTTTCCCAAGCCTGGAAGGTGAGCCTTGTGTTGTCATGTTACAGGAGATGAAGCTGCTGAAAGGAAGGTTGATAGGTGACTTGATAACTGGATATAGGGACTTAGCAGGACAACAGTGTGTGTTCAAAAGCTGAAATTGGAAGCTTGAGTGATTCAGTAACCAGAAAATGAATCCTGGCTTTGCAGGTCATTCAGCAGTGGAAGTACTTACTAGGAAAAAGGGTAGACTTCAACAAATTCGACTTTTCAAAAGGTGAGAAAGGTGGATGGAGGAATACATGGTAAGCATGTGTATGTGCAGTACCCAGGCTGCATGGTCACAGGGATCCTTCAGCAGAAGTATCAGCAGTCTCTAGATTCCAGTACACTCTGCAACCTCATTTTGTGAATTTGGGTAGGGGATGATTTGTATTTGCAGTTTCATTTTTCTGCTGTATGAGGGTCTATGCCTTTAGAAGCAAACACCCCTCAGAAGCTCACAATCCTTGAATTAGGCATCCAACATAGCAGGAGAAACTAGTTAGCAAAACTACAGGTAAAACCATCTACCAATTGTTCTTTCTGTGTTCTACACAAGTTTTTTCCTACTTATTCAATCAGTATGTCAGACTAGTTCTAGGGTAAAACTAATGTACAGGCATTCACATTTCAGGCTGAATATAAGTAGTCCTGCATACTCCTGGATATAGCCCTGTTGTAACCATCACATTTGGAGTAAGTACTTGTGCTTAGGGAACTATGTGGTATTTGCCTGACAGCCTCTCCTATGGTTTGAATCTCTTATATTTTCCTGTGTTAGACCAGAGAGCAAGCTAGGCTAGATACACATACTGTGGAAAATCTAAATCTGAGATTTGAAGTTCTTGTCTGTCTTCTCTTTGAATTCCCCTGTTACTTGCATTTTGCAAATATATCAAATGTGACATGCAAAGATGATGTCTGTAAACAATCTATTACATTTCTTACAAACCCAGTTGGATGCTGATGCATGCTCACATACTGCTATTCCTTTAATTCTCTTCTTAGGCATAATTTCTGTACAAGCCTGTTAATACCGTCTGTTTCTCCATGTCTATGTACATATTATTCTTAGAGCGGATAAACATTTGTTGCTGAAGCTGCATGTGATGCTCTTTTGCTAGGACAGGTACCAGAACTTGCAGTCTGGTAGGAGACTCTGACTTCTCAAGCTGTCGCCTGGGAATCTCTTTACATTTGTCACATCAGAAGTGGCTCTTGCTCTGTCCTAGAAATGATAATGAAAAATAACTATTGAAAAATATTGAAAAATAACCTTTTCTTCTGAAAGCACAACCCTTTGAGTATGTTTTCCAATTCAGAAATGTGTGGCCATCAACTCCCGTAGCCTGGATCAGATCAACAGAAGGATTTTAGCCATGGAACTATCTTTGGCCTCCATATGCTACATGCAGTATTGCCATAAGGTTTGCTGATCTAACTGTGTTGCTGGGATGGGACTTAGAGCTACAAAGTGTAGACATCAAATCAGTCTGACAGAAATCAAGGCTCATGCTTGCTGTGTTTGTTACATTTTAGAGGCAGGAGTATATTCTACCTGTGGAAATGACCTTGCTTTTTTTTCTGGGTTTATGGCTTCTTCGGGTTTAAATAGACTACGTAATCTCAAGGTTTGAGATTTTGCAAAAGCTCTTGAGGGATTCAGATTGTGAAGTTCAGGCGTTCTCCAGTGTCCGTTCAGAATAGTTCAATGACTGTGGGCTTCCAGGAGATTTTACTTTGGTGCATGAATTTTCTTTAACAAAAGCAGAAACAATTACCTACTCAGGTCAGAGAATATAATTCATAAAACTTTCTTCTTGGGTTTTTTGTTGTTTTTTTTTTTTTCTTGATAAGGCTAAATCTTAAAGTACTGCATAAATGGTTCAAAGAGAAACTGAATCATCTGAGAGTCTGATTTCCTGGACCTCATAATTTTTACATCTGCACTACTGCAGTAAGGCACAACTTTGCCTGAACACAGCTCTCAGGCTAGTGAAGGATCACATAGAGTATTCATGAGCACTCTGGGCCGAGAGCGAGGTGGAGCTTTGAGGCAATGGTCTGTGATGCTGCGGTGGAGAAATACATTCTTCAATAGATGCACACCTGCAGACTGCAGCTTCAACTCAAAATGTTGAACTGCATCAATTCCCACATTGCTCATTATCAGAGCTGAATTCAGTGGAGCTGTTCCTGACTGCTTACAGTGATTACGGATGTGGGTGATGGTTTCCAGTCTTCTACAGGGACCAGTCACTGGAGGACCATGAGGGCTTTATTTTGCCAATGAATTTCACAGCAACTGGCTGACAGTAGAGGAAGTATTGAAAGTCTTCTGTTTCAGGTACTGATTAATGTTCATTCAAAGCACTGCACATTCAGGACCTAACTGGGACCTTCCAGTGTTTTTTCTCTCCTAGACTTAAGTTTTTTTTTTCTTCTGTTTTGAGACTTTTTGTTCTTCTGTTGAACAATCTTCCTTTCCAGTAGTGGAAACCTTTAAAAGTACAGGCACGACAGTTCTCTCATTGTATCCAGCTCCACAAAGGCACTGCCTGGCTTGGATGACTTTGTTCCTAAGCCTGGGGTTGGAGCATGCACAGTCTCTTGAAATGATTCTTTGAGTGGGTCTGTTGAATTGTTGCAGACTGAAATGCTTTCAAGGTTCTAACATGAGCAAATTTACATTGATCTTCAAATTTACATTGATCTTCATGAAGACAGCACATTGGCACAAAGGCTTAGCATCATGTTTTACTTTCCAGTTAGAAACTGTGGGGTATTTTTCTTCTTCTTAGCAGTCACTTAATTCTTTTAACTGAACTGCAAGTATTTTCCCTGACCTTGTATTGAAAATCATTGAAATTTTGGTAAAAATAATTAAGCCTAAAAAAATCAGTCTGATAAAAATAACTGATGTGGAAATTTTCAGCCTCAGTGGTTGAAGTTCAGCAACACTTCATGATTATAAAAGATGTCAAGCAGCTATAATCATAGTCATCTACACCTATGCTGTATGTGTGTGACAAAACATGTATTGGGTCTCCTTTGAAAGGAATATATGTAATGGCTCATTGTTACAAGTCTTTCT
>VZTT01014756.1:0-13474 GCA_013400855.1 Buphagus erythrorhynchus | reverse complement strand
GCTTCTCCCCTCTGCCCTTTCCCATTTTGGGACACAGACACCATTCCCCGCAGCGCCCCTCCAGCCACGAGAGCTGGCAGGCAGCATCAGACTGGTAATTGCACCACAAAGGAAAGGTGTCCACAACCAGAACTGTTTACTGAGTTTTCTGCTCTGTTGCTGTTGATCTCGCAGTTATTGTTGTGTTTTTGTTTCTCTTGTTATATATATATATAATCAGAAAAGAACTGTTATTCCTACCCCCATATCTTCGCCTGAGAGCTCTTTAATTCTGAAAATCATAGTAAAGTGAAGGGGAAAAAGGGAGGGGGGGTTTATACTCTCCTTTCAAAGAAAGAGGCCCTTGTCCCTTTTGGCAGATACCTGTCTTTCAAACTAAGACACCCAGCTACTGCTACAAATCACAGTCTCTGAGGGCTGCTGAGGAGAAAATGAGCTCTGCCTCAGCCAGACCCAATTCTTGAAAATAATGAAAGATTTTGCTTATAAATGGATTGTCTTCTGTGTGATTTCAGGGATTTCCCAGTTCCATGTGGGTTGGTCACTTCAAGAATGAATGTTAAGGTCTTTTGATGGACATGTTTGTATGGTTATTTTTATTGTGGTGATAAATGATCCCTTTTTTCTGCAAGAAATCTGATTTTTGTAAGGTCCACCATTAGGAGTTACAGAAAAAGTTCTTGTTTGAGTTTGTTTTAAAGACTTCAGTCAGTTCTAATGCTTTCTACATTATCTTTCCCTTTCCTGATCTGTTCTGTGTAGAAGCTGTACATTATAATATATGAATGCATGTTTACTCCTGAATAAATTAACAAGACTCTTGGCAGCAAGAATGATCGAATGTGATTTTTTTTAATTAAAAAAGAAATGGGATATTTAGTGCATAATGTGTTACACAGGGAGCAGCGTTATATTAACTAGGAACTGAAGAACTGTGTGTCCTGCTGATGGTGAACAAAATCAAATGTGTTGACAGATTCACTCACTCCATCACAGACAGGAAAGACCTTGAGGATGTTTATTTGAATAGGGGGACCATAAATCTAGAACACAGGTACCAACAAACAATAGTCCTAGGGTTTTTTCTTAAAAAATACGATGTGCAATACGGTAAAAGCTCATTATTATATGTCTCTATTATCTTTATATATAGCTGTAGATAATATATAATTTTGTATGTCCAGGAAGTAGGTTGGCAGATGTATGTACAACAAACAATGTGGATTTATAGACTGCCTGCTAAAGGTTTACATTTATCCTTAATTTACTTTGTGGGTCCTACTGGGTCCTTCCTGAGAGCACTAAAAATGGTTGTCTCACATTTTACAGTACGCTTGAAAAGTGCTGTAATATGATTTGTGCCTGAATTTATATTTCAGAAGGGAATTCAAGTTATTACTATTTCCTCCTATTAAAATCATCAGGTGCTGAATATGGTCATCTGAAAAACAGGACCATCTAAGAGTCTTTTACTCAAGACTTGTAAGAAATCAATATAGTTCCCATCAGTACAGTAAATTACCAACTGAACCACTTCCAGTAATCATAATGCAGAGTCTCTCATTAACCCCTTCCCTTCTCTGTGTTGAGATTTGTGTTCTAATATTGTCTTAGAATAAAGGTATTCTTGAATATATCTCTAAGTCATTAGACAGTAGAGTAATTAATTCAAAATTTTATAACTAAGGCTCGTATGTATCTGTAGCAGTTCTCTTGAAGACCACCAAGATGTTGAACTGCTGGAGGGCAGGAAGGCTCTACAAAGAGATCTGGACAGGCTGGATTGATGGTCCAAACCCAAATGTATGGTTCAACAAGGCCAAGTGCCAGGTCCTGCACATGGGTTACAACAACCCTACCAGTGAAGATTTGTATTGGATATTAGGAAAAATTTCTTCCAAAAAAGGTTTGTCAAGCAGTGGAATAGACTGCCTAGGGAGGTGGTGGAGTCACCATCCCTGGAGGTATTTAAAAAGCATGTGGCTGTGCCTCTTAGGGTATGGTTTTGTGGTGGTCTTGACAGTGCTGGGTTCATGATTGATCTGAGACATCTTTTCCAGCCTAAACGATTCTGATTTGAGGATGTGTGATGCTCCCACATGAAATATGCAATTAAATGCTTCCTTGGAAATGTGTAAGTAAGTCAAGGAGCAGGAATTGCTTGCTTTATTTTTGGGAGGAGTTGGGAGTCAGGAGAATTTCACTTCTGGAGAGGGATTTTTGTCTTCAGCGTTAATTTTCAAGGTACCTGGACTCTTTTGAGCTACTTGGCTGGAAGTATCTACCAGGGACAAATAAGCATACTTTTAAATTGCAGTTCCTAAATTCAGTATTCCAGATCCATGCTCTGTTAACTCACTGTCTTTCAGTATTTTTGCATGACTTCACCATTACCTCAGGTTTTTTGGTTTTGTTCCATAGCATAAATCCAGTGTGGTTGTGACTGAGCTGATGGACATGCTTGAGCCTGTGTCAGGAGTGTAGGAGCCTCGAAGAGAGTGGCCTGGGGAGAAGCAGCTGGGGTAGCTAGCTGGGAGATATCCTTGGGAAGAGACAAGGAAAACTGAGTGTCAGAGAGATATCTCCTAACCTGAAATTTCAGAGACTGTCATTGAACAGGAGATACATAGCTCAAAGGACTATATCAGAATTAAGGGAATAGAAAATGACAGTGGTATATGATGAAATATAGAGGGGATTGGGAAAGGCAGCACAAAGGTGAGAGGAAGTTTCATCAAACTAAATCATCTGAGTTAAATAGCTTCACAGATGCAACACTGACATCTTAGTAAGTTTGTCAGAAACAAATTTAGAAACAAAGCCATGTTTTGGTTTTTGCTAGTTTTATATTTGAAAATGCAGCTAAGTTAAAGATTCTGTTGAGTTACTTTTTTTTTCATATTCTGTTCATGCTTGTGGTTCAGAAGTGTGGCGGAACGATGGGATGGTGCAAGAAAACTGTGACCTGTGTGGGGCTTTATAGAAATAAACTTATTTTATTGTAGATTTATTGGCAGAAGTAAAAATAGTCATCTCTTCCTCTTGTCAGAACTATAAACATACATGATGTTGAAACAAGGAATGCAGATAATATTCAGAAAGTGTCTTTGTTTACATAGCTGCTTCTTTGAGTTTGATCAGATGTTTATTGACCAGTATGACAATGTTTTCTTTGAGAAACTATTATAGAGTGGGTGTCATCCAGATCCAGCAAATAATGAGTGAGAAAGAGACAGAGAATCATCTTTGATGGTGCTAACAAATAAAAGTGTGTCCAAAGGTAGTTTGATACATGAGCAAATTGATACATGAGCCTTCCTATGCTTCCACTGGAAACATACTGGAGTCATGGGCTTCTTCCATTCATGTGTCTTACCAGAAGGTAATTCCAATGGCCTCATGGAGGTTTACTGGTTTTGTTAACAGGATGAGAAAATACAAGAATGCTGGCTCAGATGCTGGAGAACTTCTTCAGCTGGAAGTCTTTAATATTCTTCAGGGTTAAATAGTCTTCTCTGCTCCTCCTGGTCACTATGATTAGAAACTATTATTCATTCTTCTTTATTTTTGTACCAGTATGCCTTGTGTCTTCTGTCTATTTAAGATGGTCCGCAGCTGAGATTTTTTCATCACATCAGAAGTACCAGGGAGGTGCCAATAGCAATTTTGGGAACTAATCTCCTTTGCCTAGGCTGGCAGGTGCCCTTATGCTAGCAGGTAGATCAATAAGGTATTTGCTGCTGTGGAAGTCTGATGAAAAATGAATCCATTTTTACTTTTAAAGTGAGTAAGTCTTCCCTGATTAGTGACATATTAGATATCTGAAGGGGGACAAGGAGGATGGTGATGCAAGCTGCAGTTTACCAAGAGTCTGCATTAGTCTTAGGGCTAAAATGATTAGTAAGACAAATCAGATCTAGCTGCTTTTGCAAGAACAGCTGTAGATTTGCCACAAGGCATTGATGACAAAGTGGCTGATGTGTCTGGTTTACCAGTGATGAGACAGGCATGAGAAGGAGAGACAAGCTCTTAAATTCTCATGGGAAAAGAAGAAAATGTAGGACTGTAGAAGATCTGATAGGTTATCCAGAAAAGCATCATGAAGTCATACCAAGTTTGCTCTGAAAATTGGATTGATTTCTGGTTTGTGCTGTTTCTTTTAAAAGATATTTCTGAACTCAGCATCCTCAATTGTATTTATATGCATTTCTTCTCTTTTAAAATCAGTTCCATAGTTTAATATTTCTTCTCTTTTCCCAGCATTCCTCTCCCCCCACTGCCACCATGAGGCTATTCTCATTCTGCTTGGTGACTATTCTTTTTCTTGCCTCTTCTCGTAATTTTGCTGTTCCTCACTATGAAATCATAGCCTCTTTCTTTGCCCATTCTTGTTTGCATTCTTTCCTGAATATATAATGAGAGTTTTATACTTGTGTCTCACCAGCACCTGATATTTATGCCTGTGTCTCTGTCATGGAAATTTCTTATGTGATATGTCCAAGGAGGCTTGTTTTTAAGCACTGCAGTCAAGAGAAGCCAACAATCAGCCTGTTTAAGCAAGAGGAAAGCTGTGATCAGACTATTTCAAGTAAACACAAAAGCACCACATTTGAAAAACTAGTGAAGCACACTATTATCTATTAACTAAGAATAAAATGGCATTTGCAGCATTTAAGTGAAAACTTGACAAATTTTTCATCTTACATAGTTTGGGGCTTAGTGAATCTCATTTTCCCATTTTTTCAGATTTTGCAGGTAAGTAAACTCAACGTCTTGATAATCAGGTATGCCTTTTGTATTGTACTCAGAAGACAAGGTCACCTGTCTTGGCCATATTTCACACCATCATTTGTGCCCACTAGTGGTTTATCATTTTCATCAGCTTTAAATTACTCATAGTTTTCTTCAGGGTTTTGTGTCAGATCAGCCTCTTACTAGCTATCTGCTCTTGTTTCCCTGTATTTCTTCAGTTCTTTCCACATGTTAAATAAGCCCTTTCTTACCTGTCCCTTTGCCTGCATCACAACTGTTCTTTCAAGGCTTCTTGCAAGGTGTCCCTCTGTGTGTCTGTGAGCTGGCAGTTGGGGGAAGAGCAGTAGGATACACCAGTGCAGGGAGGTCTGAGCATCTCTGATTAGCTACAGCAGTCTGTGCCTCCTTCCTTGCTCAAGGGCCAATGCCAGCCTCATTGGACCAATGCTTATGCTCCTGCTAATGTTCTGTGGCATGCAATGTTTCTCCCTCCATTCAGATTTTCATCTAATCCCAGCTTGATTCAATGAGATCTGCAGCAGCTAAGTCATATTAGAAAAAATTAGGCCATCAATCTATTATTAAGCTGGAAAGTGTTTTATATTTTGTATTTGCCCTCAGGGTGTCTCAGAACATTCCATGGCTGATCTGCCCTGAGTATGAGAGGGCTGGGGTTTAGGTGCTAAAAGATGAGTACAGATACTGAGGAAGTTGTGGAGTTTTGTTTAAAACATTTGGTTTCTAGCCTTGAAACTAGCCTAAGTGTTTGTTACTGGGACCTTTATGGTTCTCTTAGTTGAGGTGCTTTTGAATAAAATGTCCTGTTCTCTACTAGGCAGGTAGCTCATACATCTAAGAGGTAGTGTCTGTCTGTAGTGTTGGGAAGTTTTCCTGCAGTGGTAGTTAAGTTCATTCTACTTGTGTCTGAGCAAAGATCAGTGTATGCTCTTGGAAAATGTTACTTTTTGTCACATGCTCTGCTTTTTATAATGTATTATATCTGCGCTCTCTGAAAATTAAAAATCTACCCCCAGTTTTTACGGTATGGCTGTCTCTCTGTTTAACCGTGTTGCTTGATAAAATGGCCATCTTTTGTGTATTCCTATTCATTTCCTTTTTTCATCTTAGCTTTTTAAATGAAAATAGATCTTTAGATCAAGATCCTTCATACAAGTTATTTCACAGAACAGGTGATGTTGGAAGGCATCTTTGTCAATCATCTACTCAAAGCAGGGAAAAGTGCAGCTCAGGACCTTGTCAAACATGTTTTGAATGCTTCAAAGATAGAGACTCCACAAAGTCTCTGGACAGTTGGTTTCAATGTTCAATAACACAGAGTTCTTAGCACGAAATGATTACTCTTTCAGATGTGCATAATGTAGGAAGTGAGACAGGGAAGCATCCAAAATCATTAGCTGATTGTCAGGATCTTGGCCTTAGTGGCTAATTGGCTTTAGTGACTGGTCCAGGCACTAAAAATATCTTGTCAAAGGCATGATTTAGTATCAGAATGAAAATTATTCCAGTTGTGGCTTGGATGTTGTTGGTATAAGTGTTGAGAGGGGAAAAGGTATGGGGAGAATTGAGTTTTCACATTCAGGTCTCTTAGTGCATTCTTCAAATACCACATTTGGATGTTTGTTTTCTCACCTCATCACTGCCTCAACATGTCACTTTGGATTTGATGCAAGAAAGAGTTAATTTAAGGCAATTTGTGCAAGCTGTTACAAAGAGTATGAGTCAATAGCATTGTGCTTTGAGTCTAAGCCGCAGAGGAACTGACATGCCAAGAGTTGAAAAGAGACATCTCTGTTTTGTGCACACTCAACTTCCAAAGGCAGAGGCTGGAGTAAAAAAACTATTTGAATATGAACTAAAGAGTTGCCCCGAGGAAGGAAGGAGTAATAACTATATCCATGGTCAAAAAGAGGTGGAGGGCACTGGATGAGATGCATGGCCTCTGCTGTCCTTTCATATTACTGTTGCTGACTCCCTGCCCTAAGATGTCATGTGTGTTGGCACTCTTTAAACTGGTGTCTTGTATTTTCATTTGCTTTCAGTTGCTAATTTGACATTACAGACTATACTCTTGAACTCTTGTACATCCTTCATAAATTGCTTTAAGATGTTTTAGTGTGATAAGACAATATAAAAATTGAAGTCATTATTGCTGCCTTTATCACCAGGGGAATTGTACAGCTGGCATTGATCTGTAAGGGACTTAATTTCCATAGTTTGTTATTACATTAACCCTTAGAATTCTTCTTGTTTGTGATTTCAAAGAAAGGTTTCCTAATCAAAAGGTCATCCTTTGTAGTGTGTAGTGTTTGAGAGACACAGAAAGGCAGAAAATCTATGAGTGCCGTCATTTTTATCTGATCAATAATGTCTTGCTTTATTAATAGTAATATCCCAGTATTTTACATTGTGTCATATCAAGATCATACAGAACTACTTGTGAGTGAAATCCAGCAGTTTGTGAAAGGCATGCTGCTAACTCCTTGGTTTGGGGCAGATACTCTGTGCCCCTTAAGATTTTTGGCCTCTATCTTAAATTTTTTAATTAAAATAATTATAAAAAGGAAAAGGAAAGAGGTTGAATTTTGTAAGGAAAAGAGGTTAAATAAGGACCTTACCTTGCTGTTGAGTAACACTTTCTAATGAGCTAAATTGTACCATTCATCCAAAAGCCATAGTAATGGTAGCACAGAGGCTGCTGTGTTGTAGAGGGAATAACTTGCTCTTTGCTATCTTCTGGTTTCAGAGTAAGACCTGAGAAGTCAAAAAAGGGATTTTTAATAATTAAAAACCAGAGGAGGTAAAAAAGTTGTATCTGTTTAAAAAAGTGAACCAATCATCTCACTTTCAAGGTGGTGTAAATGTAGCTCCAGTTTGATTTGTTGTTATTGCCCAGGGCACCTTTAGATAGCAAATTTATGTGGTGGGAATCAAGAGTAAGTAGAGGGCTGCACAACACTCCTCCCTGTACTACCTCACAGCAGTGATGAAGACCAAAGAAATTACATTTTGGTTTTCTTCCTAGGGTAAAATTCTGCCAACTTCCTTGCTGTTGGCTCATCCAGTGTACAGTCTTGCTCCTGTTTATTTATAGCATAATTGTGCCCAAAAGATGGAGTCAGAGTTCCACTAGCAAAATTGAGAGAATGTATATTGTTTGATTTTTTTAACCTCTATAATCTGCACGGGACTGTGTTTCAACATTAACCTAATATTAAAGGATAAGTCACAAACTGGGAGTGAATGCCTGCAAAGACCATAGGCTCTTTATACTTGGGCACATGTCTTTTTTCAGGAATGATTTAGATATAATTGATAGAGATCTCTGGGGTTTTTTTTCTAATGTTGCTGTGATAGTTTGCTGTTAAGAGAGATTTGGAAGGCTGAACCATGAAATACAGAACGATCCTGGGAAATGGTGCTGCTAAACTGTAGACTTATCTGAATTGCAACAATATTCATTCTTGGTATATCTTAAATTGATTTAATTTATAAAACCCACGGCCGTTAATTTTCACTCATTTCTTGACATGATATTTCAAAATAGGTGAGAGTCTATTTAGGCACCTCTGTCAGTTGTAGCATTATAGGGGTTGTCCTACCTATGGGAGACCAACTGGCCCTTAAGAACAGCAACTGGTTATCTCAAATGAAACAAGATACCTGTTTTATATGCCTGTATCTCACAAAGCACCAAAACAATACAGAAAAACAATAGAAAAGGGAGGAGCAGCACATAAGTCTCTAACAGTAAGGGAGTACCTAACAGATGGAACAATATCCTCTGAGAATGAGGTATTTCAGGGCTGAGAATTTTTTCTGTAGCAAGTTATCATGTCAGAGTGAGCGTATTGCACTAATGGAAATCCTTGGGTGATTTTTCTTTTTGACTTCTGCTTCCAGGCCGTGCTTTGCTGAGACTTACTGACAAAAAGCTTGAACGAATGGGCATTGCCCAGGAAAGCCTGCGACAGCACATTCTGCAGCAAGTCCTTCAGCTGAAGGTGAGAGAAGAAGTCCGAAACCTCCAGCTGCTTACACAAGGTATGAAAAATAATTTTGATATGGACAGTTACTGAGATCAGATAGGAGAAGTTTGCCTGAGGGCATAAAAGGTGACTTGATGTTCTTCTTCAAGAAATGATGCGTGAAAATGTCTCATAGATTCCACATGCTTTCCAAGGGGGAAACAAAAGGTAAAATAATGCATAAATAAATAGAGACGTTCAGCTGCCTGTTTTGTGTGATAAATAGGCTCCATCTCTGATTTGATGGTGGTCCTTCTTAAGTGTCTGCTTACTAAGATGAAAATAATTATGTATAAAGGGCACAGATGGAGGACCTACTGTCTTTAAAAGCATTGTCCATTTTGCATTAATTGTTTACTTTCAGTGTGAGATAAAACACGGTGTTAGATAAAACAGTGTAGTTTCTGTAGCCTCTTTTATGGTAAGAACTGCCAGTGGAAAATTACCTGTTAGACTGTTTTTTGGAGACAGCTGATTCCTTCTTCATGTTGCAGTAATTTTATTGACTTGAATAGAGTTGCTTCTAGTTTTTGCTGCTAAGAAAATACAAAACTGTGCTCAATACAAAGTCTAGATCAGAAGACAGAGAAGAAGGAATAACAAAAAAGGTTATATATATTTTCCAAATGAGGTTTAGATGTTTTATGATGACTTCTGTTGCTAGCTCTCTAGTAGTGGCTGTGGTAACATGGAAGAAAAGCAGTCATTGTGGCAATACTGTAAAGGAACATTTAGACATCCTCTACTATACATCTGCAATACTTTCTCAATGTTAAATCTTGTTTGGTAGTCCAGTGGGATAGCATAAACCACATACTTCTGTGGTGTTTTGGTTCAATGCCTGTTGTATGTCACACTATGAAAAAAACAGTTTCTCAGTACATGTAGTGTATTTTTAACAAAATGTCCTTCACACATTACATTATGTTCCTAATTAAGCCTTGCTCACTGTGTTTAGGGAAAAACTCTCATTAGTTGAGTAAGTTGCATTTTATCTGAAAGAGCTGAAGTCTCAACTGAATTGTTTCTTCAGGCTTGGTGTCTTGTGGATTGTGATGAGGAGTTTTAGGGTTCCTTTGTTTTGCCATGAGCTGTTAATAGAAGCTCACCTCATATTGTGTCATGTCAAAGGTAGTGCACATGCTGAAGCATGAATGTCTTCCCCAGATGTTTAGAACTCTTTTTCCCTTTATCCATTAATCCATTATTCCTACATGCTTTTCTTCAGTGTTGGCCAGGTTCTCTCTTCCGCTGCATCTGGAATATTACTTGAGAGTTTGATGGACTGCGAATTTCTGGTCATCCACCATCACTGTTATAGGCCTGCTTCTGAAAGTTGGGATTTAATTGATATGGGACAATGAAGACACATTAGCTATAAATTTGGATCAGTTGATCACTGCTGTCCAGATAGATTCCTGCATAGACTTGTATATGGCATTGTGTATTTCCTGTGTTCTGTTCTGGTTCCCCTCTGGACACATAGACTGGTGTATGACTTTGGCTCAGTCAGGCAGCAATGACTGCCATTTCAAGGAATTCAGAGCAGCATCCTTTGAGATCTGTTCTTTGCCCAGGCAGTTGAGGATGCAAGTTTGGACTTTGGTAAGAGAATGAATAAACTCAAGCCAGACTGTGAAGGACAGATTAGTGCTGGGTGCGTGGATGTGTGTTTAATGTAGTCTCTCTCTACCGTGTAGAGGGAATGTTCTTGTGTACTCTGATCCTGTAAAGGCAAGACATCATGTGCTTTATGAAAGGTAGCACAAGCGTGACAAAAAGCTGGAGGTCTGCAGCTCTGGCTATCTTCCCCCACAGTGGTGTTGGCCTTTGTGCTGCACTTCAGAGCCACTCCAATATATCCTTGGGGAAATGGCTCAGTCTGAGAACTTCTGTCAAAAGAATTCAATCCTTGCTTTGCTGGGGTCTGTTACCCCATGTGAGCCAGAAAGACAAAACACTCTGCATTCAAAGCTATGGTTTTCAGGGCTGGGTGGCCACTGGTGTGACCACTAGCCATGAGAGCTTCTGGTTGCCCTGTGTTCCAGAGCTCAGCTAGGAATGGCTTTGTGAGGGAGCAAGAGCTCTCTGTCCTTGCCAGGAAGAAAACAGTGGCACTAATCCAAACTCATATCAGTAAAACAATACAAATACCATTTTAATAAACAAGTCCATGAATGGACCTGACAGGCTGTAAAACCTCTTGTCTGAAAGCCAATAATCTTCATGTGCTATTGGTCCACCAAGGATAGTACGAAAGCAGGCATCTCCTAGGTGAATAAAAACAGAGTGCTTAAGTAGACTCTTTCTTTTAAAAAGCTAGAAGAACCAAAACTCTGTTTACTTTCATCTTCTTAAATAGACCTGATGTTATAGTCAGAACAACAGTTTATAAGAACATTTCCCTGTACAGAAAACCTGTGTTAATTGTATGATTCCAGGGTGAGGGGACAGTGAGTGACAGGATGACAGCAATACTCCTGTCCCTTATCACCTCATTTACACCAAACTGAAGTGTGTGTCTGTTGAAAGTGCTTGATGGAAATACTAAGGTTAGGATATTATTTCTCAACCACAGTACAAGTTGTAAAGTGTGTCAGTTGTTCTCCAAAACTGGTTTTGTGCCCTTTCCCAGTTTCTCCAAACTATGTCCACTCATATTTTTATTGTGATTTATGTGTTCCTGATCCACGTTGTTACTGGCCTAGCTTTCTGAAACTGGTTTCTTTAGTTTTGTTTTGGAGAACACTGGGAAAACATTTTTTTCTCTGAAAAGCTGTTTCTGCCTTTTGGAAATTCTACTTGCAAAGTCCAGGTCACATAGTAGCTATTGCTGTGCTGTGCCTTGCTGCCTTCCAAAAAGAGGGGGGGGAAAAGCCCTCTGTCTCTCAGTGCACAGCTCAGGAGGCTGTTAGGTGAAAGAAGCTGTTAAAACCCTTTTCTGAATTAATGTAGCACACAAGCTGGGTTGCAAGCAATGAGGTCCTAATTCAGAACCCATTGATGTCAGCAAAAAGACTTCCACTGACTTTAGTACATACCCCAGTTGAAGCTGGGTCAAACAGGGAAAGTTTTAAAAAAGCATTATATAATAGTTACCAGGTATTTTAAGTGTCTTTGTGTTCTGTTGTCTGCAGAGAAAGTTAACTTCATTTTTAAAACTCAACAGCATTCTTTTCTACTCCTGTTTCAGAAAATGACTTAAAACTGTTTCATTCTTCTTAATTCAAGACACACCATCCAGTCTCTTAAAGCCAGAATAGTAGGTGATTGTGTAATTGGAGTCTTGTCTTGAGTTTTAGGAAGACATTTCTTTGGAGCAAGAACTGCCTGATTGAGGCTATTATTGGTAGAAATGCTATTCCAGCCTCCACTAGGATAGAAGGGCGCAGGCCCAACTACTGATCTGTACTTTTTTCCAGACTTAGTGATGTTGAGGAACTAATTTGACAAAATATCTTCCAATGTCTCTTGGGGAGAGCTGCGCACTGTTGGAAACACCATTATTATACTGTTATCACTGAAAGCCTGAGTTGAAAGATCTTTTTTTTATAAAAAGCCTTACATAACTACACAGAGAAGGAAGAAGCTATTCTGAGGTTTTTCAATGTGAGTCCTGCTTTGGGCTAGCATAGAAGAGACTGTCCTCAAAGTGATAGAACAGTGCTGTGTGTGTGGATCAAAGTATCCACAGACAGCAATCTGCTCATAGGGTTGAGCTTGAGAAGATACTTGGATTAAATGATAACCTGCATTTAGGATGATGTTAGGCCCCCTTCTAAGTTCCTCTGTGAGTTTCATATAGGACAAAGTGCTACTTGAATATACTGCCAGGACAGTATTTATCCTCCTAGCAAAACATGTTAGAGTAAAGCTTTGTGCTTCACTGAAAATCATCTCAGCAGTTGATACCTGCTGAAATTTTTTCTTCACTAAGTTTTCTGCTCATCCTGCACTGATGCTTAGTTACTGAAATACATATGTGCCCAATGAGAGTCATAGTAAGACTGATTCTCTCCCTCCCATTTCCAACCTAGTCCTTTCCAAACTAGTTAAGATACCTAGCACGAGCACTGTATTCTTCCAGGAGGGAAATTAGAGGGCCTTCAAAGTTGCATTTCATCTTCATCTAAATGCAGGAATGATGCATCCTAACAATAAAGGAATTAGGCGAAAAATGCCGTAAGGCGTGCATGGATAAATGAGGAGCTCCTGGGCAAACTCAAACACAAAAAGGAAGCCTTACAGAGAGTGGAAGCAAGGACAGGTAGCCTGGGAGAAATACAGAGAAAGTGAGAAGGAGGAATCAGATTAGAAAACCTCTGATAGAATTAAAGCTGGCTAGAGACGTCAGCAGCAACAGGAAAATCTTCAGTGATTAAAGGAAGACTAGGGTGAATATGAGTCTTCTCTCTAAGAAAATGGGAGATATGGTTACCCAGGACATGGAGAAAGCTGAGGTACTCAATTTTTTTGCCTCAGTTTTCACTGGCAAGTTCTTCAGCCACAGAAGGCAAAGGCAGGGGCTGAGAGAATGAGGAACCAGTTGTAGGAGATCAGGATTAAGTACATCTGAGGAACCTGAAGATACACAAGTTCATGGGACCTGATGAGGTGTATCTACAGGTCCCAAGGGACAGAAGAAGTGGCTATGCCACTATCCATCATATTTGAGA
>VZTT01014755.1:60293-78692 GCA_013400855.1 Buphagus erythrorhynchus | reverse complement strand
TAATGGTTGGGCTGGATGATCTTTTTCAGCCTTAATAGTTCTATTACCTACTTGTCCATAGGAAGGACTCCATGGTTTGCCATAAACCTGTCCTAGCAGAGAGATGGCTCCTGGTACCTGCTGGCTTCAGGTCCAAGTGAGGTCTCAGGCAGTTGATCTTCCTGCAGACTTTGAATTCTTGTTGGCATCAGACAGGTCGGAGTTGCAGAGTGCTGCAAGAGGAGCTCCCAAGCCTCTAATGGCATTGGAGACTTGAGGCTGACAGAGGTAACCATTAAGATTCTCCTGTGCCCATCTCAACCTGAAATGAGGAGGGAAGCTTCTATTTTAAGGGGAGAGCATAAGTGGAAGAAGAAGAAAAGGTGGCAGAGGTGTACCCAGTGGTGAGCCCAAGGTTCATGTTTGCAGGAACATCCTCTGTAGGAATAATTGTTAAAAAAGCAGCTGCTGGTGGGTTTCTACTCTGTGGCAATGTGGGAAGCACCCTGTGCTGTGCCCCCAAACTGGGACTCAGGTGCAGCTGTGAGCAGGAGCAGCTCTGCTCATTGTTTTCTAATTTGGTGTCTTGAGCCTGGCCATTTTCTGTGTTTTTGGAAATCAATCGGGTAAAACACAGCAAGGCAACTTTACTTGGTGAGCTGGAAGTCTCTCAGGGCAGGAGTGGGGATGGAGGTGTGTGTTGTGGGGGCTGAATTGAAATGCTGGGAGAAATGGCATTGTGTTTGGATAGGTCTGTGTGCTGTTTGTGATGCCTTCTCCTTCCAAGGCTCTCTGAGCATGTGCTGAGTGAGGCTGAGCTCTGAATTTTACGAGGAAGGTGTTTGTCCCCCAAGTACAAATGTCTAATTAGACCTGACACAGTGGAGGCATTTCCCTGACATTTATGTCACCGTCTTTCAAATCCTCAGGAGCACACAGGCTGGTGGGAGGCACCACAAACAATGTCAGAAACAGCATAAAATTCTCCATTAGCCACGACCCCCAGAAAAGAAAAAACAACAAACCAACACCCAACCCTCACTCTACTTTTATTAGGCACACTAAAAGTGAAAGCAGAAGGGTGGGGCTGGGTTTGTTGGTCTCTGCTTGTAGAAGGACATAAAATGGCTCATTTAAATTCTTAAGAACTGCATAGGAGGCAGGAGACACAATGAGGATCCCAGAGAAGAAAGGCCATCAGCTGAACAAACTAATCACAGGGGAGTTCTGCAGAGCCCACTGGGAAGTGCTTCAGATGAGGAGGTTCCAGCTCAGCATAGTGAGTGCCCTGTCAACTGAATTAATAAATTAGAAATTAAAAAAAAAAACAAAAAAAACAGGAAAGGGGATGTGTAGCAAAAGGGAAAGGCAGGTCTGAGATGTTCCTAAATATTACATGCTCCAAGTGTGTGGCTGTTCCTGCATGGGAAACTCAGCAGAGTTGGTGTTGGGCTTAACTCCCAAGTCCAGCTTTGTTGGGCTCATTCCATGCTTGGAGCAGCTTCCACCAGTTCTGCTCTGGAGGTGCAGCCCTCCAAGAAAGAGGATGAGGAACCAACCTGCAGGAACAGGCTCAAGCCCCTGTTGCTGCCATGAAAGCACGAGCTGTCAGCTGCTGCCAGGCACTGTTCTGAACAATAATGGTCCAACAAGGCTTAAAGACAGAAAAATCAAAATATCCACAAGTAAACCCTGAGTGATGGTGGGGTGTGCTCTCTTCAAAGCACAATCAAATTGAGCTTCACAACACTGCTACGTGGTGGGGCAGCAGTGTTGTCATTTTTACAGGTAAACACTTTTCTGTAGGTAAAGATGTTTTTACAGGTAAGCTGATCAGGATTTTTTTGTTGTTGTTACTGTTGAGAAAGTGAAATTTAACATCGCTTCTGATAAACAGGAATATAAGTTAAAAAAGGGGGAACAAAGTCTGCAAAGTCAAAACCAAGTGGTGCTAACCCACAGAATAGGGAAACAGGAGTAGCAACAAGAACAGTAAAACAACTTAGAAGCAGAAATATCCCAAGCTTTAGAAGTGTGTTTGATTTTAACCAAAAGGCTGAATTTCTCCTTGGTGGATTTGGATAAAGTTACACTGTGGAGAAATTTGGCCTCAAGGAATTTGGCCTCTCTCTTTTGCCAAGAGAGAAGTACTGGTGGGGACAATTTAAGGAGGGGACACTGGAGCTCAGAAGTATCTGCTGATGGAGATTAATACCAGAAACCAAGGTTGGGTTGGACAGGGCTTGGAGCAGCCTGTGGAAAGTGTCCCTGCCCATGACAAGGAGTTTGGAACAAGATGAGCCTTAAGGTCCCTTCCAAACCATTCTATGACCCTATGAAATTCCTGTTGGGAAGGCAGGAATAGTGCCCAGCCAAGGTGCTGAGCTTCAGGTTCAAGCACCAAAGGATTTTGGTTTTGTGACTCTAGTTTTAAATCAACCATTGCTCTCATTCCACACAAGAAAAGCCTTGGGATTAAAATCCTACTGGGTTGGATTCTAACATTTACTGTTAGAAAAGTGTTTGACCCGATGCAAACTCAGCTTGCTTCAATTTCTGGTGTTGCTTTTTCAGATCTCCTCCAAATAAATTAATAGAAGCTTGAAATCAGTGTCAGTTTTAGAAGTGTGAGCACAGCCCTACCTGTGGGCAGGGGGCAGATGTGGAATGACAGCAATTTTTTGGTGGTTTAATTTTAAATCCTTTGGGATCAAACTACTGGGAGGATCCTGATGGAAAGTATGACAGAGACTTAAGTGAAGGGTAACAGCACAAATTCAATATGTTATAAATGGATATTTTCCCCCTCATTACAGATTCTGGCTGTGACCTTTGCCTTTGCTTTCACTTTCTTCTTCAGCTCTCTGAGTTTTGTTACCTTTCTCATCAAATTGGGATGTTCAGGAGGAGCAGAAGCTGTGATGCACTTAAAACAAAACCAACCCAAAAACCCAAACATATTTTAAAATAATATTATTTGTGAGTGAATTGTTAAGGGATTGAAATGCACCCCGCTCCATATCATGTTCTGCAGGGAATGGCTGCAAGATCCCAGTGCTTCTGGTGCCTGAAAATTCCACACTCAATTTCTTGCTTTGCTTGAGTAGGCAGCAAGATTTGCCGAAATTCAGAAAATAATTTGCTGTTTCAAAAAAACCCAAATTGCTTGAAGTTTAAGTGCATCATCAATAAAATTAAATTTTGCCTAGTTCTCAAATTGAATTCAGATTATCAAACTGAATATTTGAGAACTTTCTTTGACTTGAAAGTATAAACTCTTGCAATGCCAGCAATTTAATGTAACTTTCTGTCTGTTTCTCAGAAGCTTTTGGAAAACCTCCTTCCCTTTTCACATGAAATTATTTTTTATGACTTCCTGAAAATGTTCAGGTGACACAAAGTCTAAAAATTATGAGCAAGCCTCTCCTGAAGCTCCTTCCTCCCTTTTGCCTTCCTCCTTTGTGTTTTTTTTTGTAAATAAGGTTCCTGAGAAACAGATACACAAATATTGCTTCAACCAATAGCACTGAATTGGTGCTTTGAATTTTGCTTCTTCCTTCCAGACTCAGTTTTAATCACAGTGAGAGAAGCTCTTTGTCCTATCAGTGGCAAGTAATGGTCCATCTAGGAGAGCCCTGTATTATTTCCAGGGTGCTCCATGTGGGGAAGCCACAGGGTTGTCACCTTTATGTGTGTCTGGAAGCTCAAAATTGAAATATAGGGGAAGGATAGGGCTGAAGACTTGAATTTTTATTTTTAAGTATTTCTTCTCCATGATTTTCTTCTTTTGTTGTTGTTGTTCTAGTGAAGATTGCACTTTTGAGACTGGCAGGGGTGGTTCTGTGCCCTTGCCCCCTGTGAATGTGACTCCTGCAGCATCTCACCTTTGGGTGCATGAGCAATGAGGATGTAAAAAGCCAGAGATCTGGAGAAACTAGCCTTGGAAGACAGGGAGTTTTGCTCTTGGGCCATTCTGGGTTGAACACTCAGCGAGGTGATCAATCCTGTTTTCTCTAGTGGGCCTTGCTGGGTGGGTGTTGAAGTCAGTTCCATTAAAAATCCATTGGCTTTTCATGGTTTTAAGTACTTGTTCCCTCTCCTTTATTGTCTCATTTCTAGCTTATCTACCTGGCCTAATTTTGCTCCAAATGTCTCCATTCACTTTAATTGAGCTGTTTCTTGGCAATGCCTTTAAGCAAAGGGGCTTTGAGGAAGAAGAGCATCTCTGTGCAATAAATGACAGCAGGACTGGGTAGGTGGAGTTAGAGATTGTTTTGCCAGGAGCTTCCATTTAAAAAAAAAAAGGACAGAAGACTGATATTCCCTTGGTGGCAGCACAGGTTTGGGTGTTTACAGCAAAGTGTGCTGTCCTTCTGGACTGGGGCATCTCTGAACAGCAAAAATCACCTGCTGACACCCACCCATGAGTCAATTATCAGAAGGAATTTGTTTTCTGTGGTGCTGCTTAGCTGTAGCTTGAGATTAAACTGGAGAGGGAAGAAGTCTGGGAAGATGGCACAGGGAAACCTGTGGAATTTAGGCACAGTTTTGTCTGAACCTTGAGCCTGTGCAGGTACTGAAGGGCACGAGCTCAGAGGTGGCAGAGTCAGTTCCCTTGCCAGTCATAAAGATGCAATTATCACCTCTGGTTTGACTGAAGACTGTAAAAGGAGACTCAATGTGAGTATTTACTGTATTTTTCTCCCCCCCCCCTATTAAAAGGATGGCCAAGTTTGAATTATGGTAATAGCAGCACTCAGGGTTTAGGACTCGCCTCCCTGAAATTTTCAGGACCACTAATTTGTGGTTACTCCAGTGCTAGAATGGACTCGGTGGTGGTGGCCTTTAGACTGGCAATGCAGTAAAAGTTTAAAGCTGCAACTGCTTCAGAGCCAAAGGAAGAGAGGAGATTGAAACCTAAAGGTTAGCGTGAAATGCACTTTACTGTTATCTATGAGAACAAATGAGTTAAAAAAATTTCAAATACCAGAATACCCTACAGGGAGGAGATATAACTATTAAAGGGCTGTTATAGCTGCAATAAATGTAGGAACAATAAAAATAAATTGATGAAGTAAATGTCAGCGCTGTTCCCCTGAGCTGCCCCCACACCTTTGTCCAAAAGTAGAACATCTCCAATTACAGAGGGTGGAATCAGCCTTCAATGACAATATGACAAGGACAGAACATAGAGCAGTGGCACAGGGAACACAATTATGCACAGCCTTGAAAAATTGTATCATAGCACAATGTATGGAAGAAATCAATTAATGATGCAGGGCCTCCACTTCTGTCTAATAATCCTGTGAGAGAAGGATGAACATCCCCCCTCACCTTGGGAAAGGAGAAGGGGACAGCAATGGTGAGGAAGGATGACCCATGAGTGAAAGTCTGGGTAATACCATGGGTCAGCATTTTCATGCTCTGTGGTACGTGGATATATCTCTTTACCCATTATTATTTTTAAAAATCCTCACTTTTGGGGAAGTATTTAACAGAAACCCCCTTTGGTGGCTAAATAGCCCCCTAAGAAAAAAAAAACAACGAAAAAACAAGGAAGGAAAAGAGATTTCTTTGGTGAAAAGACCAGAGATGAGAAAAGCCGACAGCTCAAATCCAAAGCCAGGAAAGGAAAATGAAAATTTTTAGGAGTAAACAGCGTAGATGGTAGAAGACAATTTATCTTGTGCAATTTACAACAGGTGCTAAACATTACGAAAACCAGAGCTATTAAGCAATCAAATTAAGCTATAATTAACAGAAGAAAACTGTGCAGGAATTCTAATTAATACACATCTGAGCACATCCGGGATCCCCTCCACAGCTCAGCTTTCTACACCCCTGCCATTACCCAAGGGTCAATGCTTGGAGAGTGCGTGGGACACTCTGGATGTCACCAGAGGTGTTCTCCAACAGCTGCAGTCCTGGGTGTTGCTTTAATTTGGGATATGTTGTTCCAAGCCTCTAGAAAGACTCATCTTTTGTTTGGAGATCTGGCTGAGAGGTGCCCATAATGAGCTGGGTTCATCCTTCTGTTTGTTTGCCCTCTGTGGTCATTCCCTGATTTCTGAGCAAGCCCTGTTTCCCAAGGTGCTGCCTGGAGAAGGATTGCTGAAAAAAAAGCAGTTTTCCTGGATGGAGATTCTGAGCTAGGATGGCCACAATTCTTCCAGGGATGTTAATTCTTGCTTTGCCAAGGACCTGAAACAGTCCTGAACTGGCACTGGATCAAATGCGTGTCATGGGTGTACTCCAGGTGATTAATAGCTCTGAGATGACTGGGACAAGTTTGCCCAGCTTTGGTTAAAAGCAGAGCTCAACTCCCTTATCTGTATGCTTCCCAAACAGAGATAACAGTGCTTCCCTACCTTACAGAAGTGTTGGGAAGATCAGGTGGTTTAATGCCTGCGTGCCACTTTCGAGTGCTATCATTATAGTACCATGGTCCCTCTTAGGGAGGATTTGTTATTTTTACAAAATTAATTGTAAATCCAATAGAAAATAATTCAGCCTCTGAAATTCTGGTGAGATAATTATTGTGAAGGCAGTATTAGTGTAGTTCCTTTCAAATGATTCACTACTTTAATTATTACTTTCTAATTCTATGCAAATATCATTTAAAGCCCCTGTAACCTTCTCATGGGTTGGTTGAATTTACCCCCTCAAATATGGTGCTGACTCCTTCAATTCCCCTGTTGTATTCCTCAGGTGGATCATTGGCTGGCAGCAGTTTTCCCTGGAAAACAGCATCTTTTCCTGGTGGTTCTGCAGATTTTCTTGCTCAGGGTTGTGGGTCCTGCTGCTTGTTGTTGGCTGACTGTGTCTTGTATGATTTGATAATTTTTCACTTTTTGTGTCAGTCTGGGCATTATCAGTTCCAAAAATATCTGCCCCAAGATTGGGTCACCTCCTCCATGCCCACCTGGCTGGTTGGAAATCACTGGGAAAATGTGAAGCCTAAGACTAAAATGTGAAGCCAGGTGGATTTTTGGGTCAGGCTGAGATGATTTAACCTGATCATCTCACATTCTCCCCTCCAAACTGGGGACTGAAGGAGGAGTTTTCCCTCTGCTGTTTTCCATGCAAATGTCTCTGCCTGGAAAGATGTGTTTTAATTGTGCTCTGAATAATTTTGAGACCTGCTCTCTTTCTGGCTCCCTGCCAAGCTGGTGCATAAACAGCCCCCTGCCCTACCCTTGGGAGCATCCCTCCCTGGGCATGGCTGCTGCCTCTTCCCAAAGCCATCCCTGAGGAGCTGGGTATGGGGTGAGCCCTGGGCTAGTGGGATTCAGCTGGCTGAGCTCCCAAAATTCTCCAGGCACAGGGATGCTCCAGCCAGGGTGCTGAAATGAAACATTTTTGCTTGGCATTGTGCTTGTGCCTTCACAAATCCTGCTCTCCTCCAGGGTGTGCCTCTGCCATGGGGTGCTCCACAGGGACTGGGAATTAGTGAATGTTTAAAATGCTGCCAGGCTCTGGGAGCATCAGTCTGGGAAGTGATTGCCAGTGCCTTACCCTCGTGTGCATGGATGTCCTAAATCTAAGTGTGTGCGTGCCTGTCTGCGAGATCAGGACCTCGGTTATTAATAACAATTAACAATTAATTAATTATTCCCATCAGGTAGATATGCAAACCTCTGGCTTATTCCTGGACATGTAGCATGGCAAATTAAAAAGCACAGTGTGAGCTTTTAAAGGGAATGTCCTTCCCTTTCCTTGAGTGGTGTTTCATGTGTCAAAGTTTACTTTTGTAATTTTGTGGCAAGCTCCCTCTTTTCCGCTCGTCTTTCCTTTATTCAAATTTTTGTTGGCCAAATTGTGGGGATTTTGGTGCCTGTTGGAGAGAGTGATTAATGGCATGGAGGAGAGAGGGGAAAGGCAAGGGAGCTCTGGGAGGAAAAGCTGGGTAGATGGGCTGGTGCTGGTGGCAGGGGAGAGATCCCAGCCCCGGGCAGGGTGACACCAGGTCAGGGGATAACTCCACCCCAGTGTCCAAAACCACTGCCTGGAGGAGATGCACAAATCCCACCACACGGGGGGAAAAAGGACACCCGGCACAGGCAGGAATTCAAGCAATTAATCCTTTACTTAAAGAATAATAAGCAGCCAGATTTTTACATACCAAAAGTGGGAACAAGGTAAAAGGGGTTAAAAACTAAAAAGCAAGGACAGCAGACACCAATTAACACAATGCTAATTGACAATTTCCCCAAGCCTCCATGAAACATGCCAGACCTATTTCCCCAATTACTAATTAAATCAAACCACACACACAATACTAATTTTCCCAACTTTGGGAGCTCAGTAGACAAATAAAATGTGAAACTAACTTCAACATGTTATCAAAGTGCAGGGAGATTAAGGAACTTTAAGGGAAAAAGGATAAAATTTTGCTCTGGATATAGTCTTTATATTTCTGGCCATTTTGGGGAGTTAGATGAGGGATGTTAATTGAGGCAGGTATGTGGTCTAGTCCTGCTTGCTGGATGTGATTAACACCCTGAGAGAAGGTGAGGACACAAGGCTGGTCTGGTTTGCTGCTTAATGAGAGGCTTCCTGAAAAACAGCCTAAAAGGAGATGCTTGGGCATCCTGGGATGTCTTGCAGGTATTAATAAGAGCAGATGTTATTTGGAGAAACTTTTGTTTGGGGCTGGGGGAGAGGTGGTAGCAGCAGCTCCTGCCAGGCTGTGCTGTAAGGGGGTGGGGTGGTGACAAATGTGCTGCACCATCCCTGGAAGTGTTCAAGGCAAGGCTGGGTGGATTTGAGCAAGCTAGTCCAGTGAAAAATATCCCTGCCCCTGACAGGAGGTTTGGGACGAGATGATCTTCCAGGACCCTTCCCAAGCCAAAGCATCCTGTGATTCCATGCTGCGCTCCCTGTGGAAAGGTTCTGAGAGAGGCTGGAGGTGCAGCCATGGCTGGGGTGTCCTTGCCCCACCAGGCTGGGCAGGAGGAGCAGAAGGACAGCTCAAAGTCCTCCAGTTTGGTTGTGCTTTATCAAACAGCTGCCCTGTCCCCCGGCATGGAATGAGGATGAAATAGTGATGGGATAGGTTAATGCCGATAATTAAAGAGAGTTTAAAACTAAGCAGGAGACTGAACTGCGTGTGTGGGTGGCTGGAATGGTTGTTTGATGTGAAAGTCAATGACTGAATTATTCAGAGAGAGTGATTTCCAAATGATAATTTTACATTTCCCATAACTGATTTTGATTTATTCCGGCGGCAACCGATAGCCCAGCAGGAGCTGGGAGAGGTTCTTGGCTCTGCTGCTGCTTTTCCCTCTTCTTCGAGCACAGAAAGGTGCTTGGAGCTGGAATCCACCCCTGCTGAGTGACTGTGCACCCATCACTGGTGGGGCTTGGATTTTTTTCAAAGGAGAAAGGCAGGGAAGGCATTTGTTTTAAAGAAACTGGCCTGTTGCTTTCATCCTCGCAGAGACCTCTTGTACAGAGCATCCCTCTCCTATGGGAAATGGGTATTTAGTTTTTTAGGGGACACTCAGCTGCTCCAGGGAGGTGTGGGGTAGCCTTACCCTGGTGTGCATGGGCTGATGGGATCTGTAGGATGCTGCTGGCACTGGTCCCTCGTGGGCCAGGTGGAAGCTGCAGGTTGTTTCAGAGGAGGCTTCCTCCTCTCTCCTTGTGGTCATTAATTCTGTCTGGGGCCAGGGAGAGCTCCCCTAATGAAAGCTGCAGCAAGATTGGTGTGCTGCTTGGCAAAGCCTCAGTTTTGGTGAATCAGCAATTTCTGATGAAAAATCTTTTGTCTGAAAATTCCCAAGAAGCTCTGGCTCTGACCTCGGAGCGGCTGCTTTCCTCGGAGCACATTACTGGGATTTATGGTGCTCTCCCATGGTTTATTGTTCTACTGCAAGCAGAGCTGCTGGATGAGTTTTGACAATCCTTCTGGGCAGGGAAAGCAAATCAGCAGCCTGGGACTGTCCAAACTTGCATGATTTAACACAAATCCTTGCTCTGGCGTGGGTGTGTGCCCACATCAAGTAGTTTCTGGCCACTTTGAGGCTGCTCAGGGTTGGGGTGCATCTTGTCTTCTTTAGGTCCAATTCCTCCTTTACCTGTTGTGGTGAGTGGTCCTGAAGAAATATCCTCAGTGCCACCAGGTCTTTAATTAGGAAAATAAGTGGTGACTGCATTATGAGTTTGGGGTGTGTTTTCTGAAGGCTGCAGGCGTGGAGAGGATGTTTGTGCCATGGACCTGCCAAGGGTACCTTAGTGACACAAATAGCCACAGTAAGGCACAAAAAACCCTTACAAAGCGTGAGAAGAATAAAAAAAATTATCATTCCCATTTTATAGCTCTAGGCCCAGCACGTTGGCACTTGTAGTGTTTGCTCAAGGCTGCAAGGAAACAAACCCTGAGCTTGGAATCAGAGTGAAATCTGCAGAATAACTTCAGCAGGAGGACACAAATTTCCTCTGCATTATGAGCATCCATATTCACCTCCTTAAGGAGCACAGCAGAAGGAATGTCCAGGAAAGAGGGAAGAAGTATTATATAATATATATATTATATGACTTCTGAGCAGGGAGAACATCACTGATGTGCATTGTCAGGCTGTAGGTGAGACCTTCCCTATGCAAAAACTTCCATCCCTTTTAGTGGAGATGGTGGTGAGTGAAGAGTTTTGGAAAATGCAAAAATACAGGGGAAACACCACAATGGATGGAGATTGCTCCAGCCCATCCTTCCCATGTCCAGTGTCTGCTTTAACTCAAGATCCCCCCACACTTTGTGAACTGTGTATTTATCAGCTGTGGCACTGAGACACCCAAAGGTGGGGTGACCTCCCCAGGGCAGAGCAGAGTGTTGGGGACAGGGACAGGACCATGAGCTCAATGCTCTGACTGCCTGGAGTATGGCCCATCCAGAAGGCCAAGCTCCCTCCCCATAATCATAGGGAAAAGTAATCAAATTACTGCCTTTCATGTCACATTAGTGAAAATGGATACTAGTATGATGCATATTAATATAACATGATGGGAAATTGCTAATACAATTAGACCATCACATTTTATTAGCACTGCAGTGACAACTCCCACTGAAGAACAGCCATGGCTGGGAGCGAGCACGAGCCTGGTGTGCAGCCACAGGGACTCTGCTTAACTTTCCAAAAAGCTCCCTTTATTTCCTCTCCCCAGGAAATGTTTGGTCATCTGGGTGTGGGTTACAGCAGCTGTTTGTAAATATTCCCTGGATTCCTTGGGAAATGAGTCCTCATCTCAAAAGTTATCTACCTCTCATAGATATTTTTTTTCTTTCCATATATATACACAGACATAGATGATATGAGAAAATCAGATTATACTACTCTCCTCTACAAAGACGTATAACTTTTCCTTAATAGAGTTACCTTTTTCTTTTTCCATTTCTTCATTCTTTATCTAGTTATGAAATGATCCTGCACAAGTTTTGTGGGTTACAGATGTAAATATACATTTATACACATCACCCTGCCAGGGCAGTGGGGTTGGAATTGGATGGTCTTCAGGTCCCTTCCAACCCAAACCATTCTGTGATTCTACACCAGAGCTCATCCCCAATCCAAGGGCCACCCTCTAAGTGGAAAAAGGCTTCTGTCTTAGACTGTTGGGATGAGCAGTCCTGTGACACCCAGCAAATTCAGGATGCTTTTCCCATTGCCCCTGTAATCCCAAAAAACTGAGCTCCTGAACAGAAATGGCTTTGCTAAACAGTTTATTTTCCTGGCTAGAGGCTCTGCCTTGGAAATACTATCTATCATAATGAAATTATCTCTGATCATGGTATTATCTATCATATCAAGGAGCATCCATGGATTTCCTATACCAGGCAGGTGCAGGTTTTAAATATGATGCCTGGATTAATGATTGTGTCTTTGTCAACTTGGAGAACCAGGGAAGGACTTGGCACTCTGAAAAACTGTTATTGTGTCAGCACAGCATGAATAGGATGGCACCAAATAGGTGAGCAAACAGAGGAGGAGAACCACCTTTCCTGGAGGTTTAAGGCATTGGGAAGTATTTAAAGGAAAGATGGTTGCAGTTTGTCAGATTCAAATACAGCCCAAAAACATTCAGTGTTTCTGCCTCTTCTTAGTAGTTTTTATGACAAAAATAGTGTGATTTGTGTTTATAGCTGTTTGGCACCCCAGGAAAGAGAGTGTGTTTCTGCACACTCACTTGGAGATGTTCTCCTGTGTGTGTTAAACACTATCAGCTGAGACACCTCATACATGTGAGCTCTAACGTGGTGAAAAGGGTAAAGACTGATAATTTCCTATTTGGTGAGGGACACTGAGGCCAAAGGGAAAGCTGGGCAGTGGAGGAGGGCAATGATTGCCTCAAGCTGGGAAAGCAGTGGTGGGAAACCTCAAGCCTAATTAAAAATGCATTATTTTTCTGGTGTAATACTCTGACTGTTCCAGAAGAACTGTGCTTGTGGTTCTGCCCATTAAAATCAAATATTTATATTTTATATTTACTTCAAAGACTGTCAGTGAAAAGAAAGTGCTTTCTAAGTAGTTTAACGTGTGAACAGGTTGTGGGCCAAGCCAGGAAAATGAGTGCGCTGATGTTAAGTGACACAGACCACATGAATATTTACAGGTCCTTTTTGAAGTGTAAGGTGGTTTTCCTCAACCTTTGGCATGTGAGGAGGAGGAAGAAGTTACACATTGGAGGAGCATGGCTTATTTTCTTGCTTTTTTTTTTATTAGGTGCCAGCTTTTGTGCAGAAAATTTCCTCACTTCCTAAGTGCCTTAGGGTGATTTGAATGCCATGGGCTGTTTTGGGTGTCACTTCCTAAGCAAATGACAGAGACAGGATTCGAGTACCATTGGATATCTTTGATTGTTCCCATTATTTTGGAAATGTTGATCTAACTCTGGGTGCAGAGGGGCCAATCCTGCCTGCATTGGACTGTGTTGGACTTGTGCTGGACACAGCACCTTCCTCACCTCTTGTGCTCGGGGACAGTTTTAAAGTTCTTGTTCTTCCCCAGGAAAAATGAGACAAAGCCATCAACACCCTACTGACGTGGGTAATAACAACACTTCACATTTCTCATCTTTGAAGTGCTTTGCAAATATTGAATAATTAATCTGCACAAGAATGGAAGAGAGACAATCTTCCTTTGATACACTGGGGGGCAGAGGCAGAGAAATCCCAAAGCTTTCTCCAGGCCAGAGAGGGTGGGGACACGGGTCCATTCCACGTGGTGCCCACCTGGGGCCACTTGCCCACTGGCCACTCTGCCTGGATGATGTGCCCTCACCTTGCCCCTCTGAGCAGGGAAGCAGATCCATGGCATTTCCTCCAGCATCACCTGGAAAGCCTTTCCAAGGAGAGAGAGAGACTTTATGGACATTTTTCTCCATGAGGAGGATGCTGGGAATAATGTAGCTTGTGATATGGATGAGGCTGGACCATGATTTGACTTGGCTGTGGGAGGTTTGATTGGGTTGGATAATAATGTGAGGATTGCAGCTTCTGGATCTGGGATCACAGCCTGGGAGCAAGCATGATAGGGGCTTTGCTTTCCAGAGCACTGGAGACAAATCACGTACAAACTGTTTATAGCAGCTCTCCAGAGATCAGAGGCTTTCTACAAGCATCTACATTTCTTTAACATAGATAAGTTGTTCATTTCACAAATCCCAACCTCATGTGACTTTCCTTAAGCTCTTGAGTGTGATGGGGACTTGGAGCTGGCAGGGCTTTCCTTGGAATTCCCATAAAGGTGAGATGTGTTTTGCAGGAGACCTGGGGAGGGAGGCAGGACATCCCAGCTCCCTGTCAGCCCCTTGGCAGTGTTGGGCAGGGAAAATGAGGGACTGGGATCTGGGTTTCTCACAGCCCAGGGGAGTGTCCTCAATGCCTCGCTCTTGGCTATTCTGGGATGACTTTTTACCTTGTTTCTTTGGGTCAGAAGCTTCATCCTGGAGATAAGAAACTTCTCCCTGTGAAAGTCATGTTGAAATTGATGTATTTAGCAAAGTGGATTTTGACTATTTTTTGGCACTTTTTTCCCCCCCTTTCTTATCAAAAAGAAAAAAAAAACCAAAAACCCAATCAGGTTTGCACAATATACTTGGATTTTCCCTTTTTTCTTAGCCTGAGTGTGCTGTTGTGTATGGCAAGCACAGACCTGGCAGCGAGGCCCCATCTTGTCACTCTGTTTGGCTTTTCCTTTTTCTTCCCTTTTGGGCCCAGTGCTGGGCAACTAAAAATCACTTTGCCTTTCCCAGTCTTTATCTAACCTCCCCAAAGTGGGCCAAGCAAGCCTGGTATTTCCACACAATTCAAGCAGTGTTGGTTTTCTTTTTTTTTTCATCGCAGAGGGCAAATCCCAGAATAGAGCATAAATAAATAGATGATTTTGGAGGACTGTAGATCATTGAGCAGAATGCAGAAAAGGCTCCTTGTTTTGAAAGAGCAGCGTGGGGCTCGGCAACAATGAGTCTTGAAGCCTGATGAAAATCTTGGATGCTTTGAGGCTCTGTGTGTTGGGTGAACTTTATTTATATTTGGCAGGGACGAGCTCATGTGTGATGCCAGTGGCTGCCAGGGGACGTGGATGGAGCTGAATAAAGCTTCTCCCAGCCTGATACAGGGAAATGTTGGATCAGGCTGGAGGTGGTCATTTCTAAGCTTTGGTTGGGATTTGAAGTTAGCCTGGTTTCCATGAGAAAAATCCCTTTTTTTCCTTTCTTTTTATTTTTTTTTTCTTCTTTTAAGAAGCAGGACCCCCAGACCATAAAAAATGCAGACAGCACCTGTGTTGTTATTTCTATAACCCCCCTGCCCATGACAGGGAGTTTGGAATGAGATGATTTTTAAGGTCTCTTCCAATCCAAACCAGTCTATGATTCTATGGAAAACAGCAATAACCATTCTCCCTATATTTTATCTCTTCTTCTCCCAAAACTTACTCTGGTGTGCCTCTCTTTTGGGACATTCATTGCTACCAGCTTCTATTGCTACCCACCTTCTTAAATGAACTGTACAACACTTCTCCTTTGCTGGAGAGAGGGAAATTTGTCAGCCCTGGAAAAGAGCATCAGGAAGAAAATAACCTTAAATCTCCACTTCAAAACTCACACATATGAACATGTAGATGTAGATACAGATATATATATTATTCTTTTCTAGATAAAAAAATGCATATTTCCAGGGTAAACACGTTGGCGATGCCCAAGGAGTGTGCAAATAGGGAAGGAAGTGGAGGCAGCTCCTGTTTGCCACATAAGTTGGGAAATTTCACCTTTGCAAAGCCCTGTCTTGGAAAAGACTTTGCTGATTTCATATGATGGAGCTTCCTCTCTTCCCCCTCCAAAACTCCCTACTTTGAATACAATAAAGTTGCTTTGAGCTCTTTCAATTATTTAACAACTTCCAAGTAGAGAAATATTTGGGGGGGGTTTAATTTCATTTTTGGCTCTCCCCCCTCCCATCCCCATCTGCACTTTTATTTTTTTAATTTTTTTTTTTGCCTCCATTCTGTTTGCTAAACAGTAATTGCAGATCTTTCCTGCCACCTTTAATACTCCCAGCTAATTATCCTGAAATAAATCTCTTTCAAGTCTGCATGCCAGCAGTTGTGGGATGTGAGCGGCTCTTTCAGCTCCCGGCTGCCTGTCACTCAAGCGGGCCTCAGCTGCAGCTCCGAATGATGAGTATTAGTCTCCCGCTGGGATGATTCTCCCAATCTCCCCACTTCCAACAGCATCTCCCAGGGCTGCACCACGCTCCTACCTGTTAGCCTAATCTGGGATTTTCTTTTGCTAACGCTGTTATTTTGAAAGGAGGAAGAGGATTCCTGGGAGAAAGGCACTCGGTTAACCTTTTCCTAATTGCCATTCAAAGCTGAAAGCAAGTTGTGGGGGGGAAAGAAAAATAAAACTAAAATCATATGATGGGTGTTGCTGCACGGGAGTGCGCAGGTGAGGTCCCTGCTGCCTTCCTGGGGTTAGTTCTTTGGCCAAAGTAGGGGGTTTTGGGGGTGGGCCCCCAATTTTGGGAGCCCACCATCCCCGGGGACTCGGCGGCGTTATTTGCAGCGTGTGTCCCGCCTGCTCAGGAGCAAGGTTGTGGGGTTGTAGGCAGAGCTAAATGCTCCATCATTAATTTATTACGTGCTAGCACTAATAGCCAGGGCTATTTTTAAATGCCACTTAAGCTGGCGCTCACAGGCGGGTGTGTAATTTGACTACAGGACACGCATAAAATGACACATTGTAGCGCACTTAAAGATACGGCTGTAAACGAAAGAACTATTAAACTCTTAGTATTTAAAATGCTCAGGTTATTTTTAAAATTTTTTTTTTTCCCCTGCTGTATGTGGGCCTTTCAGTGGCTTAACAGTTGGATTATTCCAGAGCCAGCCTTGCTGGGGATGCCATGTGGATGCCTCTGGGTGATGTGATGGGATTCGTGGTACCCGCTGCCTCTTGGGAGCTGCTGGTGGGAAGTGAGGGATGCTTGGAAGCATCACAGGCATCCCCCAGCTCTGTGCTCACATCTCCACCTCATTCCTGAAGCCAAAGGTTTTGATTAGCTGTTGAAGGCACTCCCAAGTTGCTCCTGGCCTCGGATCAGTCTTCCCAAAGTTGTTTTTCACTGAGGGCTCCCTCTCTAAACCAGTGATGGGCTACATTGCATTAATTCCATTAACTGCCAAAGGAATTCCTCGCTGCCGAATTATATTTCCTGTGTCTGTAAATAATTTCACCGCTGCTTTCCCTGGCAGTTATGCAAGTGATCTTTTGATTTCACCATGTTTGGTTTTTTTTTTTTAATTTATGACATTGATAACCGCTCTGTGGCTCTGCACCTTGGTGAGATTGGGATGCTCGAGAATATAGAATATTTTATAAATATGCATGTATAAAAAAAAATGGAAACAGCATAAAGTTGAATGTTCCAGACTTGGACTTTGGAAACATAATATTTACACTGCGTAAGTCGTGTTAGTTTTAGGAGTCTATTTCTGGATATTTTCACTTCCAGAGGAAGAGTTGCTTGAAACCTTCCCCTTCTTCTGACTGAGCATGTTTTTTTTCTTTTGTTTAATCACTGGGCCCAGCTCTGCAGAGTCCAAGCAAACACTGGGTTTAGTGGGAGCTGTGGATGCTCAGATATTGGAGCCAGGGATGGTGTAATCTGTGTTAGCAGCAGGGCTGTGGATTCCCCAAAGGAAAGGGGACTTGGGGACCCCAATTTTTGTGCTGGGCTTGGCAGGTGCTGTAGTGCCATAAAGACATTTCTGACTCTATAAAGCTCCTGGCTTCCCAGGAATCCCTGCCTGCATGTCCTGCCTTGCCTCCATGATCCCATCCCAATGGGTCTGAGCATGAAATGCTGTGAGTGAAACCTCTCTTCCAGGCTGGGAAACCATGTTGGCATCCCAGTGCTTGATTTGTAAGTCTAATTAGAAGTTAGTGTCAATGGCAGGACTTGCAGGTACAATTATAGCACCTGCAAAAAAAAAAAAAAGCAAAAAAAGAAAAGCCTGTTTTTTCCCATTTGGCTCATCCTCTGGCTGCAAGTCTTCTATAAATATCATGGTCTGATGAGGAGAGCTGTCTAGAAAAACCTGCAAACCAGAGGAGATCCCCACTCTGGCCCTTTTAACAAACCCCAAGCATCGTGGTTGGCCTGTGCAAGGTTTTGTTGAAGTCATAAATTGAGGTTTCCTGCAAAACATCTGCTCAGTTCAGCTCTTATCTCACTCAGCAAGAGGTGAAAAAATCCTCTGTGGTTCTTCTTTGGCGTGGTACAAATATAGGCACCTATTTGTAAGGAAATATCAAAATAGAAGTGTTGAAAGAATCCTCACATTTGTTTCCTGATGCTGCATTAAATGTATTTTGGGGCTGTTGGTGGTGCCCTTCTCAGTCCTGCTCAGGTAGTGCAGAACAAGCATCTCATTCCCACATGGAATTTGTAGTGCTCCTGCCAGGATTGCAATTTTGGACAGCAAAGCCCATGATAAGAGCTGCAGGAGCACTGTGCCTATACCTTCTGCCTTTTACAGCTCTTGTGGCTTAATTCCCAAACCAGACTTAATTCTTGGAGCTGCTGAGCCCTTGTAATCCATGGCTGGGGTCATAGAATTTGGCACAAGCTGTCCAGTCCTCAGCAGAGGGGAATATAGGATAGTGTGTGCAATTTGTGTGCTCCAGTGTATTCCCTGACACCTCAGGATGTGGCTCAGTCTGGTCCAACATCTTTGCCTCTATGGGGGTTGTACCTCAGCTGATACCTAAATGTTGGCTTTGCTTTCATCCTTCAAATTCTGCTCCTTCTGCTATTTTTATTTTATTTTATTTTATTTTATTTTTTTTTTGGTGCCTGGATTTTCCCATTTTACATCCCCTCATCTTGGTTTTTAGATTACATCCTATTAATCATCCCAG
>VZTT01014755.1:57500-60123 GCA_013400855.1 Buphagus erythrorhynchus | reverse complement strand
TCCTATGAATCATCCCAGTTTCCACCTTTCAAATTCCAAAACCAGCATGAGGAAAAGATACAAACTGAGAATAAAATTTCAGACTCCTTCCACTGCTGCTGGTGTGTTTGCTCACAGCCTTCCTGAAAGATACCAATAAATAATGCTCCTTATCCCCTTAAAAATTAAATTAAACCCAAGTTTCTCAGGGGAGGAGGATAGGTTAATTACAAAGAGCTACCAATGCCATAGCTAAGAAGACTCCTTTGTTTTAATTTATAATATTTAAGATGAAACTTAATATATGGTTTTTTTGGTGGGGCTTTTTTTGCCAAACTAGTCAGTTTAGAAGTGGAAAAGGAGCCAAATACAGAAATATCATTCTTCCCCAAAACTTCCATCAGTTCACTCCTTGCAGTATTTTCTGAGGAGACCTTGAAGGGGAAGGCAGTGCCACCCCAGCTAAAACCTGCATGTTGGGCATGGGTAAGGTTTGGTGGGAATCATTTTCTGTCTGAACACTGAGGGCAAAACACATTTGTGTGTCTGGGCATGAAAGTTAGTAGAAAAACTTGGGTTTTGAATGGGAACTGTATATTGGATTGGAAAACATCACATTTCTGTTTGAAAACTGGTACCTCCTGGTGCCCATGGGTCTTATGTTGGATATTTGGGAATCAAACTACCCCAAACTGGGGGTTAAATCTTGAACTTCCTAGGAGTTGAAGAGGGGGGGAAAAGGAGTTCACTTAAAGGATCCCAGTGTGTTGCCTCTGGATGAGTTTGATTTGTTCTGTGTATAAGATAAACCATTGTGAAAACATTTCTTGATGCTTTATGCAGTGCAAGGTCCAGACCATTTACAAACTCACTCTCCTCTTAGCAGTGATATCTTCTTATGCTGGAGACAAAACTGTAATGGAGCAGTGAAAGGGAGAAAGGCAAGGCACAATTTCAAAAGGAAAAAACCATAAAATAAAGAAAAAGCTGCTTGAAATGATGCTCCTAAGTGGGTGGAGAGACACTAGTGTCATCTGCCTTCTCCAGCTGAGGAGCTGGGTGTGTGCCCAATATGGGCTGCTCTGTCATCTAGCAGCTTGGGGACCATTTTCCAGGAAGGCAGGAGAGGCTGGGTGTCTTTTTCCTTGTGGATTGTCTTATTCCAGCTTTTGGATTCAGGGGAAAGACATTAACTGAGCAATAAATCAAAAATGGCAGGATGGGCTGGGGCCTGTGAAATGTGGTGTCCACATGGTGAAGGGATTGAAGCTTTATCTCTGCTGCTTTAGAAGTAGTTCTTGTCTCCAAATGTTTGACTACCAGGGTTAATTTTTTTTTTTTAAGGCTCCTTGTGCAATGAAAACTCGGGGTTTGGACTTGGGTTGAATAGGCAGTGTCTTGAAAAGCATCTCTTGGCATGTCAGCCTTTTCATTTCATTCCCAGCGTTGTCCTTGGATGTGCACTGGCTCTGGTGGAATTTGGGCATGAGTGCCTGATGTCAGGCTTACCAGGAGGTTTAAAAGACATTGAGTGCAGGAGATGCAGAGATGGTCTTTGTAGGGTTTAATTTAATCTTTTTCCACAGTTACCAGCAGGAAAAGAATCTAACCAACTCCACAACAAACAAACAAAAAAGAAACCTGAAATCCAATCCAAACCACTGTATGTTACTTGTCTATTTCCAAAATTTAAATCCCCTTTGAAATCCTGGTCCTTTCATTCCTATTGGAAGGTAAAGGTGAATTAAGGAGGTTATGTTCCATGTGGGTGGGAATCAAGACATGTTTTCCTTCTGGCTTACAAACAGATAACAACTCATCATTATTTTTAATATTATTATTATTATTCTTAGTTGTAGTATAATGGAGGAAATTCCAAACAGCAAACTCTCTAGCAATGGCCAATCTGTCTGTTGAAACCAACAATCTGTTCGAGCGCCCGCGCTCCCCCTGCCCTGCACTCCCTTCACTCTTTCGGGAAATGTGGCACTTGTGGTTGCAGAACTGGGGCTCATCTGCCTTCACAAGGCCCTTTCCTGCCACACCAGCACAGGGGAAGGCTGTGTGGATGTGGATTTAGGGGTCTTGGGAAATGGGAGGGAAAAGATGGCAGGAAACTGATGGTTTTTTCTCCTGTAAATGCAGCAGAAGTCTCTTTGAGCTTTTGTCTTGGTACTATCCTCCCTTCTCCACCTGTGTTTTGTAGACCTTGGAAAGGGTGAGTTGAGGTCTTCCAGACCCTTCCCAGCTCTTTGGGACAGCAGGCAGCAGAGGTAGGAAGGACATGGCAAGGTCACCCTCCAGCAGGAATCCTCTTGGAGACCCAGGAGTGTTCAGGTCGCTGTTATTTTGCACTCCTGTTTGTGAAACTGGTAGTGAGAGGTCCTGTGTCCCCTCCTGTGTCCCCTCAGTGATGTGGTCTGATGGTACCCAGCATGTGTGCAAAGACATCCCACTGACACTGGACATCCATGAGGGTTTTATTTAAACAATAGAGCCATTTTTAAACAATAGATGCTGCTGCAGGAATCTCTAAAGTTTTGCATTTTTGGGAACTGCTGGGGTGGGTGTGTTTGCTGCCCTGGCATAGGTGGAGCTTTTATGTTTTGTCTTAATAGAAAATTCAGTGCTGTTAGTGCTGCTT
>VZTT01014755.1:20000-55000 GCA_013400855.1 Buphagus erythrorhynchus | reverse complement strand
AACACGCCAGGACATCTGGGGCTGCCAGATAATTCAGTTAATTTCTATTCCCTTGAACCTGGAGGTGTTAATTTGGAAGCACAACAGCAGAGTCTGAAGAATGCTAATACGTCATTTGAATGATTAATGCAATCAGGGGAATTGGGAGACCTTTGTTTACTCTTTAATTTTGACATGGCGCAGCAAGGATGAGAGCGGCTAATTTTCAGGGAGAAAAAAAAAGTTAAGGGCAAGTTTGTCTCATTTTGGTCTCACAACTTGTGTGGGGGACTGGGAAGGACAGGGCCAGTTCAGTTCAACCAAATGCTGCAGCCAGGAAAACTGATAAAATTGTTTGTGATCTGCTGATCAGCGGCCTCGTGGGTGAGGATGCGCTGGGAAGCTGTAGGCTTCCAAGCAGGGGGAAAAATAAAAGTCCTTGCCTGGAAAAAAAGTCCATGGCTTAAAATAGATGATACCCTCTGAGCTGTTTTTGACCACACATAGTCTGTGTCATGTTCCTGTTCACTTGTGACTTGGTTTTAACTGACTTTATGGAAACTCTTCTGAATTGCTCAGTTTGGTCTTTTCAGCCTTTGTGAACATAAAGCTTGAAGGTTGCTCCTGCTTCAGAAGGGACTGTGACAGTGACACCAATCTTTAAATAACCCCTTTCCCCCTCCAACTATGGGCTATAGGATTGATCTCTTTAAAACAAAGAAGGTTTTTTATGGATGGAAAGAGATTTGGCCTCGAGCACTGTGACCAGCTCAGGAGAATGAGGAGAGAGGGAGGGTGCAATTCAGCTGCAGCAGTAAATGAATGTTTTTGTGTTTTACCCCTGCCATCTCCAAACAGCCTTTGCTCCCATATACCTGTTGGAAAGCCTGCAGAAGTCAGGTGTCTCCCCATCCAAGCCTGACACCCAGCATGGGAATGACCCTTCCCAAGGCTGTGCTTGGGGAACCACCGAAGGCATTGGCTTGTTTAAACAGGGTCACATGCAGGAACAGAGAGGTTTGTTAGGAAACAAAAGGTCTGGTGTTGAACTGGAGGCTTTATTAATGAAAATGGCAAAAAAGCAGCTCTGTAGAGTCTGCAAAAGGGGTAGAGGTTGAGCCCAAATTTACCTGTGCCTGCTCATGCTCCAGCACCCAGCCATGAGGAGGTGATGGGAAGAGCATGGCTTTGGCTGGTGTTACTTATTTAACTTCCACCTTGGTTGGTAGGTGGGAAATTGCTCTTCAGAGGTTAGCACAGAATTGCAAAAAAGCACTCAAACAAAAAAAATCTCAAACCAATTCCCTTATCCAAGCTGAGCCCGAATTATAAGGAGGCATCAGGGAGGAGAAAATCTTTTTTGCTTGTAAAGAACTTGTCAGCCTTATAAAATAGGACTAAACAAGGGTGTTCAGTGGTGCTTGCAGTGAGATACTGGGAGTGGGGTCCAGCTCTGGTGGTCCTGGGAGCCAGCAGGAGCTGTGGCAGTGGCAAAACCATGGGAAGAGCAGACCCTGCCCTCTGTGCAGCTCTTCAAGGAGGCTGTGTGTTTTCCAGGGTTGGTGCCAAGTGCTGCGTGGTTGGGGTTGTTTTATTCTTTTTTTTTTTCTTTTTTATTTGTGGTGTTTGTGTGCCTTCCTGCTGAGAGGTGGCTCTTCTGACATGTTGTTATAGTGATGGAGGGAGCATGGATACACATTCCTCCGCTCCGTGCACAAGACATATGGGAGCCAGATTGTACCTGTCACAAGTTGCCAACCTGAATTCCTGGGGTATAAGGGGACACATTCCCGAGGGAATTTCCACTTGATGTCCTTGATTGCTTTGGCTAATATTTGCTTTGTGACCTTCCCGTTAGCAGATCCGGGAGCAGGAATGTCCCTCTCATGCTGACACTGCCAGAGATTCACCCCTGGAAGTGCACAGGCAGCTCCATGCACTGGACACATTGCATGGGAAAATATGACTTTCCAACTCAGTCCTGGATATTTAGTGTCACTTTAGATGTGTTTTCCACCTAAAGTGAGTGTTGGGACCACTCAGACTGATGCCTTGGGTTTTAGCTTTTATATTTTTCAGAATCTCTGCTGCTTAGTGTGTAACTCTGAAACTTCGTATTAGGTGTTAGTGAGTTCTCTTCACAAAGTACTTGGACAAAACAATTCCTTTCTAGCTAGAGAATCAAGGACAACTGGTACCCAAAAAGCAGAAACAACAGTGAGGAAAAGGGGGCAAGCCAGGGGCTGAGACTTCATAGCCTGGGGCTGTGGTTGGATAATTGACCCCAATATGTAGATGAACCAAAACTTATGAAAGAGTAAAAACTCATGTTTGAGATCCATCTTGGATTTGATTTNNNNGTCAGCCTTTCCAGGCAACAACACCTGGAGCATCCGTAGCCAGGGTGTAGAGCAGAGTTGGTTCAGATTCCCTTGGTTATTCCAGCTTGGTCACAGGACCATGCTGCTTTGCTGGAGCCATGGACAGGTGTTGGGATGTGCAGGACATCCCATTTCTGGCTTCCTTGGAGGAATGTGGCAAACCTCTGCTGCTGATTCCTTTCTCAGGGTGTCCCATTGTGTGAGCGCTGTTGCAGGCTGTTAAATCTGACTGCTCCTGAAAACACTTTCATTTGAAAATTGATTTCAATTTTATTGGAATAATCAGTATTGTTTTAGAAAATCAATATGTCATCAGCCTGAGGCAATTTGTAAGCGTTTTCAGTTTATGGAATTAAAAAAAAAAAAAAATCTTTGGTTTTTGCTCCCAATTGATAGAAGCATTTTTAACTGTCAAAATTGCAAAATCTAAAAACAAAAGCCATAGGTCTGAACCATGGAAAGGGAAAGGCAGGTGCTGTGCTGAAAGGTAGGCATTTCCCAATTTCCCATGTCTGGATCTTACTTTGTCTGGAGGATAGAAGGGGAAAAATTCATGTTGCTGTCTGAACTTAGTTGCTCATGTAACTCTAGAGCCAGGATGATCTTTCTGAGCTAACCCTGAGTGTGCTGATTGGAACTCCCGGGCCAAGTTTTGGGGGGAAAACGAGGGAAAAAAATTACAGCTTTACAAATTGCACATCATTCCTCCTGTGGCCATGGCATTCTGGGATGCAGGAGGGACACTCAGAACCTTGATTATCTGTGTGTGCAGTAGAACAGGAGCTGTGAAAGGAGATGCTGCAGTCTGGGAACCAGTAAACTGAAGAAATATCCCTAGGAATTGTTTGTTCTGGAAAAATTTTGTTCTTGGACCAACACTGCCAGCTCCCCCCTGGTTTCTGTGTGTGGGTGGTGTTTGCTGTTCATCAAGGCTTGATTTACATCCCAGAGTGCTCCTGGGAAGACCCTTGGCATAGGAATTGGTGAGACCAGCTTGGGTCCAGGCTTCTCAAAATGCTTTAAAAAATTAAGAAAATAGGGGTGGGAGGATGGCAGAACCTGCCATGGGTGGAAAAGCTCCACTTGGATGTTTTGGTTTGGGAAGAGGCAGCAGAGGAAGGGAGTGGGTGAATGTGAAGGAAGCGTTACCAAACCAGCCCCCACACACATATTTCATCCTATCATTATCAAAGTTTTATGAGCATCTGGTCTTGGCCCCAAAATCTATTCAACTGAGGGATTTTTTTTTTTAACTACAAGCAGAATCTGCTATAATTCTCTTTCTTTTTTCCTTTTCCCCTATTGATTTTACCTGGGCTGGCTTTGCACAGCCCAGCTCCACGTGCAGCACATAAACCACGTGTGACATGGAGTGGCTGCTCATGGATTTTATTTCCCAAGGGAGAATTTATCCAGGAGTGTCTCTGTTACTTAAGAACACTTCCTCATCCTTTTAAAGCCAGAGCAAATGCTGGTGCAGGGTTTGGCAGCACTGAACAGACTGAGGAGGAATAGGGCAGGGAAAAGTGGGAATGGGCAAGAAGAGCCAGTTTTGTGTTATTTCTCCAGAAAGCAAAAGTTGTATAAAGACTTGCATGAACTTCTGGACACTAGCTCCCATCAGTTGTTGAAGATCATCTTTTTGTTTGTTGAGAGCTGATTATTTTCTTAGATACCTGAAAAGGTGATAGGTTTATTTGATGCCTTCAGTGCAGTGATAATTTTTGTCCAACTAGAAAAATCTTCATTCCTGGGCCACAATCCGTGGCTGAGTTCAATTTGACTTGTGGGTAATTTAAAATATTGTCTTGAGGTTTATTTTTAAGAAGCAAAGGAAAAAGGAAAGGAGAAAGGGAATTTAAAAAAGGGGTCTGAGGAGGTCAGCTCCCATGTTGTATTCAACCTTTAATTTCAAGATGCATTTGCTAAATTCTGTCAGGACTGCAAACCCTGGAGGTTTTGAAGCTCTTGGGGAGTTTTTAGGAAGGCTTTTTGGTGCAGGTTTGAGGTAACCAGACATCCTGAGACATTACAGGCAGACAGAGCTCCCAGGGAGTGGGAGCCAGGTGGGTTTGCTCAGTTTAAGAGAATTTATCCTTAAGTCTAGGAAGCTTAACATGGAATGAACATTTAATTTCACATTTATACAGCTTTAGAACCATTTGTGCTTTTAGCAAATTTTTTTTTCCTTGTAATGTGTTCAACAGCATGTTCCCTTCTGTGCCTGTAGAGGGAGGGGGTCTGGCTGGGGAGATCTTGGATGTGCTCCCACATTGTGCCATAGCCCCTTCCAGCAGCTCTGGGACCACAGGCAGGTCCAAGAGGGAGAAACTATTCTGTGAACTGCTGGTGTTTTTCCAGAAAATCTCCCTGGGCATCCTGGCCCCATGCTGTGGGTGGCTCCCAGCCAAGGGCATTGAGAACCACTGGGAACTCCCACCTGATTTCCAATAGAGTGCTAAATCCTGGGCCTCTCTTCAAACCCTGCTGCAGCACCCAGAACTTCAGGCTATTTTAGAAATCCTAAAGCACAGTTAAATATCCCAAGAAAAGGTCTGGACTGACCTGCCTTGTTTGACTGTAATTTTATAAATGTTATTTAACATATTTACTTACACATCACACCAAAGCCCAGCTTCTGCTGCTTCTGACTTGCATTTGTGCTGAGGAGTTGCCATGTTCTAGTGCTTCACCTTGCCCCAAGTACTAAGTGTCAGTCTCCCTCCTCCAGAAAAAGACCATGGATCCCTGGAACTTCACCACTAAAATGTGTGGGATGTGCAAGGGAGGGAAGAAAAAAAGTTTCCAGCTAAAAATATCTGATGTTAAACATTCAGGTTGGCCAAATAGCAGATAAATAAATAGTTTAAATATTTTCCAGGTCTAATTGTTCCTGTATTTAGTCTGGGCTCTACTGAACTGAACAAAAGTGAAAACAAGTAAAGTAGAGGATAAGCATAAATAGCTGGATTCTGCCAGAAATATTTAGAGTTTCTGCACTGCAGGAACCATGCATGAGTTTGTTTTTTGCTGGCTCCAGCCCTATTGTTTGAACATTTATATATTTCTTGTGCCTGGTTAATACAGCCAAACTGCTCTGTGATTCCCTGAGTGCAAAGAGCCCAGGAAGTGAGCACAGGTAGGAAGGAGATGCAGGCATTCCAAATCTGTCCCCCAGCCTAACCAGAATCTGTGGGATTCATCTGCTCACCTTCAGGAGCATCATAAAAAATAAAGGGTTAATAAAATGTGCCTTTAGAAAGTAAGGGGAAAAAAAACCCCAAACAAACTAGGGGAAAAAACTAATTTTTTTAATAAAAAACAGGACTAAAGACTTGATTGAACAAAAATGGGAATGGCCACCTCACAGAAATGGCCAGCTTTAAATTTTACAGGTTCACAACTTTTTGTTCCAGAAGAAATGATGCAAATTTGAATTTAATAATAAATGAAAAGAAAAAAACACTTTAAAAAATAAGCAATTCATGCTGGCATTTTTATATTCACTCTTATTGACCCCAAATGCTGCTCAGAGAATGGTGCTGTGTGGTGACATCCATAGTCTGGGACACAGAGCAAGACAAGCCCTGCCATGGGAAAGGCACTGGAAATGTGGAACCTTTCAGGGTCATTCTGACCATCTGAATATTTCTGATTAACTTTGAACAGGCACAGAAGAAAATAACTCAGTTTCCTGGTAGTAATGTGAATATTCCCAGAAAAAAAAAAATCAATACTTTCTCCTGGATAATTTTGGTTTTACAGAAACACCTTTTCGTACTGGAAAAATTTGTTTGATTTCAAATGCCCAAGCAAGTCCCATGGTAGTCTGTGGCATTTTTTTTTAAGTGGACCTGTGGAAATCTCTTGCAGAAAAGTGACAAGGATAAGCTCTTCCTTTCCCTAGGAGGAAGAATATAACGTTTTCCTAAAAGTCTGGGAAGTACTAGGAAGACAAGACCAGTTCTCCTGTGAAAAGAATTTTATTTCCCATTTTACAGCTTGGCTGCAACTCAGTGAATAGAAAGATGATCACAAGGCTTTGATCCAGACTCTTAAAAAACTGATTATCCTGGATAATTTTGTCTCTTAAGCTCTGTAGAAATTTCTTGTGAAATTTCTTGTCCTGTGGGAGGGCAAGGTGCTGTCTTTAGGTTTTTCACTTGACCTGCAAGGACCACAGGACTGGACTTTTCTGCCCAGGGATGTGGCTGCCAGAGCTGGAAAGAGCCTGCTGGGTTGTGGGGTGTCTCTGGGTCCTTTAGGATCCCTTAGAATCTTTTAGACCCTTTAGATCTGTGGTCCAAAGTGAAGCCATGGGCAGAACCCCACAGCCTTTTGGGAGCCAGAAGGGCTGGAGATGCATGTTGCAGCAGAGACCCAAGATGATTTTTGAATGTTGATCTCAGTAAAAGTGTAACCGTTCCCAGAGCAATCACCACCAAATTTAAAAAATAGCGTCAGGAAGAATTATTACTTGAGGGTTTTTAGCAATTACTCAAGTCAACATCATTTGCTGAAGTGGGTAATTCTTTATGGGATTGTGGTTTGACTTGAATCTGTTCTTTTTCCATTCCTGTTGTGCAACCTTCCCCTAATTCCTAATTTGCTTTTCTAGACACTTTTCTTAGAAAAAGCAGCAGCCCAGCTAAATTTTTGGTGTGTGCTGCTAGCAAAAAAACAGCCCAGGGAGTGAAGGAAGGCTGAGTTGTCTTGTGCACCCCCAAAATCAGCTATATTTTATTACTGGGAGTGCATTCCAGTTGCTGAAACCCTTCTGCTGGTGTGACTGCGTGTGTTGGGTTAAATTTTGTGTTGGTCACCATGAGGAATCTGGGCATGGAGTAATCCCACAGAGTCACTGTGCCAAAAGGCTGCACTGAGCAGCATCAAATGGACTGGCCTGGCTACGAGAAGGAAAATTGGGAATTCCTGCCAGCTCTGCTCAGGCTTAATTTCTCTCTGTTGCTCTGTGGCACCACCCAGTCTCAGGGGGGGTAGAGATGAGATAGAGTATGATCTCACAAAGCACAGTTATCCTTAAAAAGGTGCTTAAGGGAGTGTGCAGACCCAGGATCCAAAGGTGAAACCAACTCTTAGAGTGATTGCTGTGAGCTCACCAAGTTCCAGGCACCTTTAGGCTAAATGTAAATATCAAACACCAAACTATCTCAACATACAAAAAAACTTCTGTGTTCTGTGTGGTCTAAAAATATCCTTTGTTATCCGTGAGGCAGTCCTGGTTGAGGTCAATACAGTAAAATACGCTGCAGCCCTCAAATTCAGGTTCGTGTTCTCGTGTTCAATACAGAAATCTAAGGGACAGGAGGAGGATTGTTTCCCATGGCTGGAGAGCAAAGCCACAAGCATTAGCTTAATAATATTAGTTGTGAGATGCAGAGATAAGAGAGGTGGGTGGGGAGCAGCAGTTCCCATCTGAGCTCTGATGGGGACTGTGGGAAAGCTGCAGTGAGCAAACCCCAAACCGGGTGAAAGTCATTGCAGCCGAAACCCATTACACACCCCAGCTCAGCCCGAGTCTGGGGAGGTTTTGCAAACCTTCTGGTGAACCTGGGCTGAGTTTTCAGCTAATCTGGCCTGAGTTAGAGAGTCAGGTGGAAGTGCTCTTGTTTGGGCTGAGTTATGCTCTGTTTTTGAACTCGAGAGTTAACGTGAAATTTAGGATGTGAGAAACCAACACAGACCCAGAGAACTGAGGAAGATGTTTATAGAGCTATGGAAAACCAGGAGATCACCTGATTCTCTTGGTACCATTTTGTTAAATTTGATGTCATTCGTGGCTGCATTTAGAGGGGCTCAGCCAATCCTTTTTTTATGCCTTTTCTGAGAAATTCTCATTTATGCACTGTTTCCACCACATTGTTGGAGGGCAGATCTGCCTTAAACACTGAGAGTGCCAGTGAAATGAAACCAAGATGAAATAAAATTTCCAGGTTCTATTAGAACTCCTTCAATGCAAAAAGAGTGTTTCTGCTGATTCAAACCTAGAAAAAGCAGTGTAGAATTGCAGCATGGTTTGGGTTAGAAGGGACCTTAAGGACCATCTATTTCCACCTTCCACCATTCAAGGCAATATTATTTCTTTTGAGAACAGTGCAGCTTTGTGGGACAACCTCTGTCCTACCTCTGGGCATGACAAACACGTGTCCCACAGTGCTTCTTGCTCCTCTTTGGTGGCATCTTTGACAAGGTGCACACTTTTTTGTGCAGTCCTTTTCCAGGAAGATGCTGCTGCACAAAAGAAAAGCCAGCAAGAAACATCCATAACTCCTGGATCTCACCCTGCTTTTGTTATCTGGGCACAAGTTACTACACACCTTACACCTGCTGAGGTCAGGTAGTCTTTCATTCCATCTTCAAGGTGAAAAGCCAGCTTGTGTCTGGTCATCTGGTGGAGCAGCAAAGCTTGGACCTGCCTGGTTTTGTGTTTTTTTCCTCTGAGAAAATAATACAAAAAAAAAAAAATGTAGAGAGTCAGAATTACATTCAAATGTTCAGCCAGACTCTCAGCTGGTTTTGTTTAAGGGAATTTCTGCTGAATCCTGAGCAGCTCAGCCAGGTGATGCTGGCAGTGTAAGCTCATGGCTACTTGCAGTCAAAATATGAAGTTGGCTTCATGCTTTTTAAAAAATATAACATTAAAAATATTTGCTGGATGCAGAAGAGTGTGTCCTGTGAATGAAATACTTCGCTTTAGGGTGATATGTTGTGACTTCTGAGAATTTGAAATACCTGTTATGGATCAGCTCTCACTTAGTGGGGACTATATTTGTCAGGCAGTGATTGAAGTTGCAAATCAGTATTCTCCAAGCCTGGAATTTCCAATGGGGAGGCAGATAGCTGCAAAAACATCAGTTTTAAGGATAAAATAAAATGAAGCAAGCAGTAATAAGAAAAAAAAAGTACTTGACAGGCAAATTTGGTGTTACACGTTCTGCATTTCTTTTCAGTCTTTCAAACTTTCTGAACACTATAATTTGTTTCTAGTGTTAGCATCACTATCATCAAAGATGTTGGACTCTATTAGCTCAGCTGTCTAAGGGATGTCTTTTTAAAAAGGAGGGGAGTAGGGGGGGAAAAAACCCCACCCAACCAACAAGTTCAGCCACTTGAATTTCAGCATAATCACTTTTCTTACCATGTCTCTTATTTGCAATCAAGGCAAAGACAGCAGGAGAAATCTCAGTGAACTCCTCACTTGCCCCAAGACAGGCAGAGGTTTTGCATTAGTTGTGGCTTTGCTGTGGTTACTCTTTCCAAGCAGGAATGCTGTGTGGAATGACTTGTGCCACAGCATGGACTGAGATTTGGGTTAAACAAAGCCTGTCATTTTATGTGGCAGTTCAAAAATGCCTCTCAGTGGATGTTGCTTTCTGCCCATCATTTTTTCCTGGGGTGTAGGGGGTCCCTCCCTCCAGACTTGGCTCTAAGAGCAGCTTATTCCATTAAAAACAGAGCCAGAGGTAGGATGGTGGGGTGGAGAGTCATAGATGATCACCAGTTAGATGGAGGAGAAGCTGTGGATCCTCCTGGTCGAGGCTCTACACTGAAGTAGAAGAAATTGAGGCAGACCTTAGCTCTGGTATGATCTCCCTTCCTCAGCATGCCATGGACACCTTCTCAGACAGGGATGTTGGTCCTTCCCTTCTATTTTTCTGTATTGACTACAACAGTGTGAGGGACTCATAGTGTGCACTGTGTCCTGCTCCTTGTCTGGAGCCAAGGCTGGGCCTGGAAAATGCCCCCTGAGCTCCACAGTTACTGCCTTTCACTGCTAGAGATCAATATTTCAGCATCACGTTGTGGTCTTGCTTTGCCTCTTTTCTTTGCAGTTATTAGCAGGATACAACCTTTATCAAATGAGTAATTTGAAATTTACCAATTTTTTATTTTTTTGAATTATCGATTTATTGATTATTAATTTATCTATAATTTGATTTATCAATAAGTTCAGTTGCTGAATTAATAAATAGGTCAGGTTTGCATATGTAGTCAAAGCAAAATGCAGGTTTGCCTTCAAAGCTGAATGGGGCATGTGGCATTTTCCTGTTTGGTTGGAGGAACTCTTTCAGACAGGTTTTAATGGCCAACATGGAAACTAAAGCATGGAATATTAACTTTTTGTAAGTACCTCTCACATTTGCTAGAAATTTTCTCTTTTTTTGGAGCAATCCCTGATGGTACCTTCTTGCACTGGGATAGCCAAGGGAAAGAACAAGGGAGACACAAAGTCAGCCCAAACTGACAAAACAGAATTTCAGTGAACATTCCCAGGAGATATTTGCAGGGTGTCACCAGCTTTGCTCACGTCTGTTGTTAGTATTTCAAAATGTGTTTTTAACACGGGCCAGGGATTTTTTTTTTTCAAATGTTAGGATTCCAATATTTTTCTGGATTTTAGAGCATTTGCCACTCAATTCATATATCAGTAATTATGTTCTCACGAAAGCTTCTATATAAAATGAGGATGAGGGTGGTTCTTTCTCATTGCTAATTCTCTACTAGGAAAGAAAGAAACCTCTGTAAATCTCTTCAGTGCCTCTAATGTGATTTGCTTAAATATGTACTTGATACTGAGGGATATTAGACACATGTGATCCTTGAAGGGACTGAAGATCACTTGTATGTTCTCTGCTTCCTGTTGATTTTTTGCTGTTTGGTGAATCTGAGGTGTTTTGGGGCGGGGTCTTGGAGATCCAGCATCTACTGGATCCCTGGGACTGTGGAAGATGGGATGCAATGAGAGAGAGAGAGAATCTGTCATGACTGAGCCACAAGTGATGGAAATGTGCTGTAGGCTGATTTGTTCCTCGTGGAAGAATTACAGGATTTAGGATGGATGTATGTCAAAATGAATGGTTTGCTGCAGGAAAGTGTGGGATGAGACTGGATTTAGCCAAGTAGGGAGAGACAGAGGGGCTCTGGGGTTTGTTCACATTAGGAGGGAGACAGCAGGAGAGGGTGGTGGGGACAGGGAGGTGATTGCCCAGGGCAGTGGGTAATGAATTTCCCAAAGTGGATGATGTTTTGCCTGCTTGTGGATACGGAGCCAGACCTTTACATGTTTTCAGAAGCAAGTGTTGTGTTATAAACATATCTGGAAAGCAATGTATTTTATCCCCAAGGTGAGGAACATGAGCAGCCCCGAGTTTTAGAACTGATTGTGTTCCACAGGTTTTAGTGACTTTGCCACTTTCATCCATGGAAAACTTTTTTCTGATGCACTTGGAAACTTTCCCTCCAGTTCCTTTGCTATTTGCAGTGACCTTTCTCTTTCAGTCAAAAATATAAATTGTATTTTTAAGTGCAGAAATGCTGCTCACCTGTCACTGAACCTCTGGAGGGAGATGCTCAGATGAGAGCTCTGTTTTCTGCTGATTTTGGGGTGTATGGCAGCTCTGGCCTTCACTGCTCGATGATCTGGGGACTCATTTGAGCAGAAGGTGACCCAGATTCCTGTTCTCTCTGCCTGACTCAGATTTGGGCTGTTTTTCACAATAACCCCTCCAAAGAAATCTGGAGAACCTCTGCCAAATATCATAACAGCACTTGAGGTTTGGGCTGGTTAGTGACATCAAATGAAACAAAAGCAACTTCCTGACAATAGAAGAAACCATTCCCATTGTGAGTGAAAATCATTTTCAAACATGAAAAATGCACCAGCTGGGTCAAGTAATGCTTATGGAAAATTCTCAGGTGTTACTTTGATATGCTCAGCAAAAGAACTTTAATTTAATGGGACTCAGTTGAAAAGAACCAATCAAGGAACAGTGGAGAAGCTGAATGCCCAACACAAATACCTGCAGTTCCACCCAAACAATGCCATTGTTGGGCTGTAATCAGCAGAGGACTTTCAAACAATGGCTGGAGGCGTCCCTGGCCAGTCGGTGCAGGTAATGTGCTCGATGACTAATGCCTGGTGTGTATCTGGGTACACACATCACTGTTTACTAATCTTCTCCTTTCTTAGTCATCCTCAAAAGACTCCTCCAAGCAGCACTGGGACGCTGGGCACTTTTTACAATAAGCAGAATTCTGTTTGTGATACAAGTTGCTGGATGCAGAATTCAACTTTGCTGTAGCTGTGGTTTGCTTGAACGATCTTGACCTGATCTTGGAGGGTTTGAAAGGCTAATCCATTCATTCCTATTCCAGACATACACAGATTAGGCTTCTGTTGAAACAACCTGCACTTTTGAAAATAGCGACAAAACTGCAATCGGCTTTGCATGTGTCTTAAATTTCCAGCCTGGGGAATGATACTGGCCTTTGTGCCCTTCCTTTGCTCCCTTCCCCAAGGAGCACAACTGTGCTGGTCAGCCACAGTGCACTTTTTCTGGCTGCTAAATTCAGCAGCTGGAGCTCCCAGGCATGGCTTCTACTTGATTTCCAGTTTGGGTGCACTGTATAGCTTCAGTGAGAGGTGAGCTGATGAGTTGTCTTGTGTGAGTGGACTTCAAGTGCAGTTTATCTTGCTTCAGCGTTTACTTTCTTTTGCAGAGTTTGAAACAAGTTTCTCAAAAACAAAAAAAAAAAAAAAAAAAAAAAAAAAAAAAAAAAAAAAAAAAAAAGAAAAAAAATTTTAAAAAACACTAGTGTTTGTAANAAAAGGAAAAAAATAGGAAAAAATTTTAGAAACCCTGATGGCTTTGAAATAGTCACTTCTCATTCCTCTTTTCAGGTATCAAGTGCTAACAAATATTTCACAGCCAGATCACGCACTGAATGAGTTGCATCTGGTCTATGCGTCCTCATACACCTATGGAGATATATATATATATATCCACATATATATGTGCCTGTGGGCACCTGCACCCAGCTGTAGGTGCCTGTACTTAGCTGATGAGTTCTAGGGTTGTTAATTTTCATGTTGGTCTGTGCTGTGGACTGCAGGTGATGGTGTGCTGGGGAGCTGTGCACAGCCTGCATGTGTGGGCTGCTGTTTGTTTGTGCCTGTGACCAACCATGAAGGTCAGAGCCTTGATGGGGTGATGTTTGAACTTCAACTAAACTTGGAGAGCTAAAATAGAGTTGTCTTAAGGAGCAGGATGAGAATGGGGTGGTCTGGTGAGTATCCATAAAGAAATTACACCAGTTTTCAACCCCTTGTGTACCTGCTGATGTATGCACATGTGCAACTCTTTATATACGTACAGAACCATTATATATATCCTTTCCATGGGCTTATCTATGTGCAAATTCATCTAATGCCAATCAGAATAGTTTGGGTTGGAAGGGACCTTAAAGGTCATCTAAAAACTATCTTAAACCTCTGAACAGTTTCCTTGTCTAACATGATGCTGCATAAATCTGTCCTGTGATCCCTGGCTTGTCCAGCTCCATCTCAGAAATTATTTTCTTTGACACTTGTTCTTTCATGCAGCAGAATTACGATCTCAGGTGCATAGTGGTGACTTTGGTACATTTTTTTTCCCCTCTGTGAGAAAAGAAGAGTTCTGGGGAGGCATGGGCTTCCCTTCAGTATGTCTGGGACTTTACTGACCTGACTGTACAGGCTGTTGGAAAATGATTGTGGCCCCAGAATAAAAGGTTCTGGTACGCTTGCATGGGCTATTGGCCAGCCCCCTTTCGAAGGGGGATGTGAATAAGAGCCTGCCTCTGAACTGCTGGTAAAAAATGGTACTTTTGGACATATCTGCTGTTGGACCAGCCACGGAAAGGCGCCTCACCAAGGGGAGCTGCCACTACAGCCTTGGCCTCCGAGGATGCCTGGCCCGGGATGCGAGTGGGGGAATTCTCCGCGGAGCTGGAGATCCAAGCAGTGCCTCCTCGCCGCGTATTTCCAGGCGGCAGAGCAGCGGGATGCGGGATGCATAATGAACGAGGAGTGAATGCAGGAGCTCCTGCGCTGGGCTGGAGGCTCCAGCATCACGTCCTGCTCCGACACTTCACGTGGGCTGCGTGGCACTGACAAAGAAAAAGGCTTTTTTTTTTTTTTTTATTTTGTATTGTCTCTGCCAGGCTGACCTTTGGAGTGTTTACTTTTCAATCAGCTTTAAGCAGGCGAGCTCCAACTCCCCGGCGTGAGCAAGTTCAGCGCCGGAGCGCTCTCGCCCAAACATTTGCCAAGATAACGCCGGAGTGACAAATAAACACGAGTTGTTTTTACAGGTGTAAAATCAACAGATCAAATGCTGACCCTGGCCGTGGTGGTGAAGCCGGCCCGCGTTGTGTTTGAAGAATACCACTGCATCATTTACACTTGCAAACCCTTTGTAATCTTAATCTCTTTGTGGCTTTTATGTTATACTGGCCCCCCAAGGTTAAAGAAAGAGATTTAGACCTTAAACACAAATCCAGCCTTCAAGCTCTGGAATTATCTTTGCCTTTAAATGCAACTGATCAATGCCCATTTCTTTTGAAAATAAAACCCTTTTGAACCTTGAAAGCCTTCCACTGTTGAGCTATGTCTGAGTGCCACATGGGGAAATGGGCAGAAAAAAAGCCCATTTTTCCCTTAGTGCCTGCATTAGAGGTCCTAAAGTTCAGTCCAACGCAATCAATTTAATTGGCGCTAGCTCTAGTGACAAATTATACTGGTTTACACTCAAGTGTAGCACAGATTCCTCAAACGCTGGGAAAGAAGGGAGATACACTTCTTGGTCTCTACTTAAAGAGGGCAACAGTATTGGAAAAGGAGCACATTTAATTTATCACTGTCAGAGCAGGTGCAAAGTTTAATTCTAACTAAAAGCATTAAACAATTAACCCAGACAGTCAGGCCCTTCGGAAAACGCTCAGTTGCAGGGAACACATGGACCAGATTACCAATGGAAAAAAAGTCATGGCTCCTCTTTTATTTAAATGAATATCTCCTACCACTTTAAAAAGAAAAAAAAAAAAAAAAAGGAAAGATAGAAAAAGGGAAAGAACTTTATAGACTTCTGAAAACTAGTGAATAAAATCTAGGATGGGAAACTCCATCAGAGTAGCAGCAAATAGCTGTCTTTTAAGTAATTAATTGATCTTTGATACTCTATGAATTAAGGAATCTATAACCTGCTGATACCATCTCTCTATATTATGCATGCAGGTGCTTTTCCAAGTGCCTGGCTACTGTTTTCTCCTGCAAGGTAATGTGCTCCTTAGGCTGGGTTTGATCCCTTTGGCATGCTGAAGAAACACAAGGACTCTTTGCAAACCAGGCGTGGCTTGCCCAGAGGCATTTGCAACCTGTGGTTTCAATTTCATAGAGGAGATTCCCCCAAACTGAGGTCCCATTGGAGAAAGCCAGTAAATCCATCCTTCAATAATCCTTCCTTCAACAGCAAAGTGAGGTCCCACAGCTGCAGCAGACATCAGTACCAGCGTGATTTTAAACAGTGCTTTGGCAGGTAAAAATAGTGTTGGATGAGGGGCTGAGGGTGGTACAGGTGGTGCAGAATTTGGGGCTAAAAAGTCACGTTGTGCAGGACAGCTTGCAGAGTCACTCTCTCAGATGGCGAGTCTGAGTTAGTTTTGTATCTCCATGGGTTATGCATTTACAGTGAAATCCATCTTTCCATGATTTAAGAGGAAGAACAATCAGGTGTTTTGTCCAAAAGAATCTCATGTGTATAGTGAAGAAGTGAACTCTTCAGTAGAGTTAACAAGGTAAGGGCCTGAATCCTTCTATGGGGCCTCTGGGCATCCTCACTGTCTTCTCAAAGTGGGTAAAAATTCCTGTAATTTCTAGTGTGTTTTGTGTTGGTCTAAATTTGAATAGCCAAGGCAATTTAGAAATCTGTCCTTTCTTTCTGAGCCTTTATAAAATATGTGTCTGCAGAGGATAAATCGCTTCATTATATTCCATTATTTTGTGGATAACGTGCTGGTGATATCGAAACAATGAGAATAATAATATTGTTCCCACTCCAGTGCCATCAACAGATTCCCTCCTTCCACCGTCATTTCAGCATCATTACCATGTCTCATTGCTTAGACCTTAGGTAGCCAATTTTGAAGCAATTCATCCTCGCAAGAAATGCCAAATGCCCATGTCAGGCATTCAGGCTGCATTTTTCAAACTCCCAAGTACAAAGCCATGCAGGCTCCAGGGTTTGGATGCTTATGATATTGTGTAACCAGAGCTGATGTGCTTCAAATGTATTAGAAATGTGACTTTTTTTCCTTATTTTTTGAAACCTGTCAAGCATGCTATTGAGCAAAGACTCATTTTCAGACATGCATGAACAGTGCAAGTGGCTTGAAATTAGGTGGGATTTTTGCTTATGTGTCTGTGAATGGGAATTTAACTCCGCAATTTATAGACAACTTATCCTCGGGACCAGGAACAGCACAGAAATGGGATGTGTGGGATTTCAGTGGACTTTGTGGCTCCTGGCGTGTGTTTGCCTTCCTTCCTCATCCTTTTTGGGATTTGTTGAGGTGGTGGATGAGACTGGGAACAAGTACATCCCATGCCAGTACCTGCTGAAGGTGCAGCCATGGCTGGGGACTCCCAGCAGAAGGAGAATGCAAAAGCGTGCAGAAAAACTTTGCTGAGATCATTTTCCTATTTCTCCCTTCCATTCTTCCAGAGATTTTAAAACTGTTTTCATCCCTTCAAGTCTAAAACCATTTATTACAAATACCAGCATGAATTTCCTTGCAGTAGGATAAACACTCAGCTGCTCCACTTATTGGAGTGCTGCAACATAAACAAACCCAGACCCAACGATTTCTGCAGAGAATCCTTCCTCTGGTGGGGAGTGCTGTTTCTGTGCTGCAGTCAAGCTGGTGTTTGCATCCTAACAACACTAAATGACAGGATCCCACATGGAATTTTACACAGCAGAGAGATAAGGGGGGGGCAGAGGAAGGAATACAAATGATCTGCTTGATAATGGCTGTGTTTTGTGTGTTGGGGTGGCGCAAGTGAGAGGCAAAGCAAAAAATCCCTGGCTGTGTTCTCGTGCAAACCATAAAACTTTAGGTCTGCTTCAGTCTCACCAAGGGCCAGGCTGGACCAGAATGAGTCTGGTGGGGCTGTCCCCAGTGAAAAAGTGACAAAATTGGATTATTTTATTTCAGTTTGGTCTGTCGGCCTTTCTGGGATTTATTGTCAAGATTTTCCTTTCAGTCCTGAAAGGAATGAATGGAATTAAAAGAATGAGGATGAGCAACAATTACAATTAAAAAATTGATGTTTTTTTTATTGTCACAGGACTCCACAAGCTGTGACTTTTAAGAAAAGCATCAAATTTACAGACCTTACATTCAAATTGTGAGATCTGGTACAATCCAGTCCCTGAAACTCATGTTTATTGCTTCCTTCCTTTAAAACTCCTGGCATCTGAAAATGGGGTGGGTTAGAGAGAGCTGGGAATTCCATTTCAAAGCAGCATCAGGATGCCAACAAGAAGGTTCTCCAGCTCCCACCACTGTGGAGCATGGAATATGATGTAGCCTGTAGCCCTAAAGTAGCTCTGGTGTACTTGCCGTGTCTTATTTCAGAGAAAAAGGACCTGGACTTGTTCTCACTTACACCACTGGAGGATTTGTTGGATATTATAACCTTGAAGTATAATTTCCCACAGCTTTTGAGTCTTTCAGTCATAACAAAATAGTCACAGCCAACTAATTTGGCCCAGCGTAAAAATAACAATACAATGCAAGTAAAAATATTTTTGCTATCTGTAAGTTACATTGTAACAAATAAATGTAGTTTAGTAAACTGACAAAAAAAACCCCCACTTTAAATTGGATAGAAATAGAAGGTGTTGACCATATCCCAGCCAATATTTTGAGGAGGTCAAACACAAATACTTTTCTTTTTTTTTCCCTACCACAACTCGATTTCTCAGGAAAATTTGGAATTTTCCTTGCAGTGGGAGCCCTTTACTTCTGCCATAAGAGGAGGTGGAATCTTCTCTTTAGCCATATAGTTGTATAATCCCTTTTTTCAGTGCGTTGTGCCACTACCCTTGACCTTGGTACAAGGTGGTGAACTCCTCAGGTTTTATTGAACTTTTTCTTTTATATTATGCAGCCTTTTATATCAGTTTTACATGGATCACCTTGCAGTTGGTTCAAATGTCTGCTTCCTTGGTGCTCTGGGAATGAAGGAACCCCTCTGTGATAGGTTATGTGTCCACTTGAGGAGCATTTGCTCAAAGGCCCATCCAACTGGACCTTGAAATGAGTAAATAAAGTTATGTCCCAGAAACATGGTCCTTCTTGGGATGCTAAACAGAGTGGGGGAAGGCTGAGAAGCCTTCCATAGAATGAAGTAACAATTAAAAAAACAATCTGTGAATGGAGCAGGGCAGGATAAACTAATCAGTGCTGAATGTGTGATGGTCCCCCATGGGGTTCAGCAAATTCAGGCCACAAGTAGAGAAAATATTTAAGCCTGTCCTAAAGTGTGTCTTACACTTGAGTAGCATTTGCATTCATATTTAAGGTAAAGCAATTGCTTCAGAGTCTCCATTAAAATGAAAATTGTCAGGAGTTGGAGTCTCTGTGACTTCAGCAAATGTGGGGTCAGACCCTGCTTTCCTCACCCCATGATAGCAAAGCAGGTTTCCTTATGGCATTCCTGGTGCAAGCCTTCCTTGGATTGGCTTTCCTGGGGAAAGGAGGGCAAAATTCACTCCTGCCACAAGCAGTACACCAGGATGCCAAACCTGGGTGTGTCCCTGGCCTTTTGCTCCAGGTCTCTGCCAGTAAAACCTGTGAAGAAGCAGGAGGGAAAAGGAAAAGCTGCTGGTGGCGGCGAGCGCGGTAATTCCGGCGGAGCGCGGAAGGGGTTTTGTTGATACCCTCTTTAAAAGCATGATCTGCTTTCTGCTGCTAGTTAAAGAGGGTAGTGGCAGTCTTTAGTGGCTGTGTCAATGTAGCCCATGTTATTATGTACAGATGTGCCAGCTGCAAGTAGGCATTATCTCTTTGATAGTGCTAAGCACTTTACAGTGGGTCAGGGGAGTGCAGCTCTCAACCAATAGATCTAATTGCAATCCTTTTATGTTCTCTGTGATTGCAGGTTTCTCCAGCACTATAAACAAATAGTAATCAACTAAACCTGTTACCTCTGAGCAGCGATGTCACGATATGAAATATTAACTGTTCCAAATACAGTAATGATGGTTTAAAACTGTATTTGTTCTTGAAGGTAAAAAACAAGGGGGAAAACCAGGAGCGCTAGCACTGGCAGCATGAAGAGCCCTCTGGCTCTCTTTCATCTAATGAAAAATTGTGTCTGTGTACGACATGTTTTATGTGGTCAAATACAGTGTAAATATTGTGTACGTCTTTTGCTATTGCAACAACATATCAACAGCACCACAATCTCTGCCTCCAAATCTACATTTTTAAAAGACACTGTTATGTTAATACAAGGAAAACTTGTGTTTTCTTAGCTCAAGAAATGTTAAATGTGGGCCTTGGATGTGTGGCTGATGAGATGGAGTAGAGCTGGAAGTGGAGAAGGGTCTGGTTTCACCAATTTTTTCCCATATCTCAGGAGAACTTTTGTGGTAGCTCTTTCTGTGTGTTTGGCTTGCTGGGATTTTGGTGAGAGTGAAAGGAGAAGTTATTTGAGGAGCAGAGTTTTTAAGTCCATGAACTGAGAAGTGTCTCCTCATGCCTGCAAGCTGGACAGTTCTGAGTTTTGGACAAGTCTGATTAGGAAATTATCAGGGACCCGATCCTGCCCATGTTATTGAGCTCTCTTGATCTGAGAAGACTGGGCTTGGGCTGGCACATAACAATTCCCTACTGGCCCAACCCCAAAGGGTAGAGAATTAATTAAACTTTTTTTGTGGTGGAGTTTGAGGGCCTGTGCCTCTGCACAATTTAATTTACTGGTTGGTTGTAGAGATGGCTTCAGGGAGGTGCTGGTACTTGGATGCACGTGAGGTGTCCATGGCTTGGATGTCAGCTCCTCAGATGCTGAGGGAGCCCCTGGAAACAGCCTGAGCATCTTGAAGCACTGAAATGGGGACTTTCCATGTAAATTGATCATGAAGGGGAGTTTATGAAATGTTTCACGGTTTGGGATTTAATCAGCTCTGATCGATGCAGCCCTAATGCAAGGTGAACTTGTTGATGGCTTCCACTGGAGGGTAAAAAAGCCCAAGGAAAATCCGGGGCTGTGCGGGGTTCCTCCTTGCTCTCATGCTGATGCAAAGCAAAGTAATTAGCTGAGCATTGAGGCTGCTCTTTGTTACTCATACAGAGGCATAAATAACCCAACCAACGCCTTCCCACCCCCACCTGCATCTGCCTGGTTCCCGGTGTGCCCCCTCTTTTGTCCCAGGGGCATCCCAGGCTGACCCCCCCTGGTGCCTGGCCGAAGGGGGTCAGTGTTAGGCTGGGCTTTGTGCCTCCTCCACACCCGCAGCTCCCACTCATCCGGGGAGTGAGAGATGGAGACTGGGAATTAAAATGCCTTTAAAAAGAAAATAAGCTTTTGTATCAGCCAGCTGGCGAAAGGATAAAGGACTGTGCTCACAAGATGCAATCAAAATTCAACAGTGTTTTATTAAACACGTAATATTATCAAACTAAACAAAAGAGCCCTCAATGGCTGGGAATACAATGCAATACAATTTATTTTATTTTTTTTCCCCCATGGTGTCATTCATGCAAAAGTGTCATTGAGGCATTTGGCTCCCAGTTACGAGCTGCACATGCAAATACCAGTACACGTGGTGGGCTGGGCAGTGGAATGCAATGTGTCCTGCAGGTAGATCTCAGATAATTCCATTTTTTTTCCTGGGCTAACTGCTGCTAATGCACAGGGAGAATGGGTAGCTTACAGAATTAACCAGCCAAAGAAGCCAGGTTTAGCTGTTAACCTTGGTCACTAAGCAGTTTATCAGGTGGTTTTCTCCAAGCCAGCCGTGTTTGCAGGCTCCTGCCCCAGTACCTCACCCCACGAGGGCTGCAAATCAGCAGCTGATCTTGCCATTTATGTTGATTTTTATATCCTACTCTCAGTTAATTTTCCTAGCACCTAATAGAAGTTGGTCATTAAAAGATAAAATGCTGTGAACATCACTGAACAAAATATTTAGCTACTCCTCTACTTCCAGAGTTAGTTTTGTACCAGTACAGACATAGACCCCATGAAAAGTCTGGGAACCTGGATCAGGCCTAGGCTTTGCAGACACAAAGCTGCTTTTATCTGACACGTTTTGGAGATTGCTGTCAATGGGAGAGCACAGAATGGTGAAATGAGGATGTTGGAGCCCTTCTCCAGGTCCTGGTGAGGTGCTCATGCTGTGAGGGGTGGAAGCATGGGCTGGAAGGGCTAACACCTCCATCCCATACTCTTATCCCACCTTGAGTTAGGTGTAAAGGACAGCTTCAAGTGCAAGGCAGAGGTGAATCAGTTATAATTATCTCCAAAGAGCGATCAACAATTAAATTGCATTATTAACTCTGAATCTCACTGGAAATATGTGCTATCTTTCTTTTAAATACCTGAGGTATAGCTCTTCCCCTGACTATATTTACTTGGTGAATTTTGGTCCCTTAAAGGCCTGGCAGCTGAACAATCTATCAATTAAAGAGAGAGGGGGGGCAAATTGTGCCTGGCCTCCACCAGCTCAGCCAAGCAAGTTGGTGTAAAGGTGTTTGTGAACAGCAGCCCGGGAGCAACTTGTCTGCAAAAGCTTTTCTTCCCTCTAGAACCCCAAAGGCAAGGCAGCACAGAAGGAAAAAAAAAGCAAAACCAAAATCACTAAGAAGCCCTAACCTTGTAACATGCAGTTTTTGCTAAAAATATATATTAATAATATATTATTGAGCGGGCATAGATGAAGAAGGCCAGGGAAAGCGTAAGCAGTAAGAGTGTGAGCAAGGTCAGTGTTCCTTGCCCGAGGACAGCACAATCAATAAGAGCTGGTCAATACCTGCTTTATTACTACACTCCCACTCCGAGCAAAATCGTTTTTAAATTAAGAATATATTTTGCAAAACTGAATTAACGATATTGAATATTTTGCTCTTTGATATGACTAGCCTTCAAAAATCAAATTATTAAATATGGAAAAAAGCATATTGGTTCAGCTAAGGAATTTTTTTTTTTGTCCCTGGAAAGGAAGTGGATGGTTTGTGATTCCCACTTGTGCCTGGGCATTAAATTACACTGGATGCTGCCCCCACCTTTCCTTGAAAGGTGAAATGCAAAGATATTTGGGTTTGTTTCCAAATGGGTCCTTTTTGCTTTGGAGATGAAATACTGATGGATAAAGCTGAGTGTGTAAAATGGAGACTGGCAGTAAACTTCAGCAGAAATGGAGATGTTTGTCTCTCCACGGCTCGGCGCGCGGAGGATTCAGCCCATCCTAAAACCACAGAATTCTGTGAGCCATCCCCACCTTTTCCCCTGCCTTTTTGGGCTTCCCAGCTAATTCACTGGGAGCACATATTGATGGTGTTAATTTGGAGTTGGTGTGCAGGCTTGCTGCAGGCAGGTTACTCAGCGAGGCAGTATCAAAGGGTGAGACACGATCCATCCCCGCTCCCTGGGGCAGCCTTGGCTCTGCTGGATTGTGCCAGGTCTCTCCCACCTTTCCCTCCAAACTTTAGAGCCTGCAGTAACTTGAGCAAATCTTGTTTCATTGCGTTAAAATGATTACATGGGTTTAGGATGGCCATTTATCACGCTGAATTTTGTTTCCTTTGGAGGGAAGGGAAGAGAAGCTCTTTTATTTAGCTGTATCTGTGTTTTGAAGGCTTAGCTTCGGTGTGAGCTTTGCAAGGATGCTGCCAGTTGCACAGTGGTGGTGTGAGAGGGAGGGAAGTGGGTGCCTGGTGCAGAGCAGCTGGCTGGGGAGCTTCCATTTCCAACATTTGGCCTGGGGATCTTGATCTGGTGTTCAGAGGTATGGCTCAAGCCTGGCAGGGTGATGTCAGGGCTTTCTGCCTGTAGGAAAATGCTGATATTAGCCAATTGCCAGCCTCATCTCCCACAGCAGGGGTCAGGGATGCTGCTCCTCTCCTCTCTTGTCACCCTCCCCAAATCCCTCCAGTGCCTTGCTGGTGTCTACCATGCACTCCCTTGTTGACATTTGTTTTGCTGTAGTTATCAGCTGCTGGATGCAGGTAGGACATGAGATGGCAATCTCCTCTGAAATCATGAGATATTGAAAAGACTCAGGCCTTTAGGGTTGGTTTGTTGGTTGGGTTTTTTTTTTTAAAGTTTTACTCTTTTATTGTTTGCTGCTTGACTGCTTCATCTAATTCTCCTTGAAATGTTTAGACATGATTCACCCAGGGCAGATGGAGAACTTTCTCCCTAAAATGTGTCCTGGCTCTTTGAGCATCAAGGGGTAGCTGGATTCTTGAGCTCCAGAGCAAAATCCCTTGCTTTTCATTGTATTGATTGAAATGCTGTAAAATACATTTCTCTTTTAAAGCCTTGGTGCTGCCCCTCTTTGTGAGGACCAAGCTGCCTTCAACCACAGCAGCTCCACAGGGGTGGTTTTCAAACTGATGAAGCCTAACATCCAGATTTTGTGGCTGCTTAAATGTATCTGGTATCTCCAGGAGGATGCTGGAGAGATTTAACCCAGCAGCTTTTGACCAATGCAGGGACTTGTGATAGGGATGGAGGCTTAGACCTAAACTTGTGAGGGGAGAGGTTTGAACTCACATCACCTCTTCTTTGCATCTCTAACTTGAGTTTATGTTGTTTTGGGGCACCAAAGACCTGGCCTGGATGTTGCTGGTTGCATTTGTAATTAAGGAGGGCTTTCACCACTTGTGACTGTGGTAGTGGCTCTGATGCAGCAATTGCCTCTGTTCAGCCCAAAATCCAAGTTAGAGGACTCTTCCTTAGTTAAGGGTAAAAGAGAGGGAAATGGTTGTGTAGTAGCAGGAACATCTGGCTTTTAAGAAAGAAAGGTCAAACTATTTGTAGCTGTTTCCTTTGTGAATTTGGAGGAGGGAGGGAAGGATCCCTAAAAGTCATGGTGTTGAGTTTTTGATATTGGGATGGTTTAGTGTTGCCCAGCACGTCCTCCAAGGGTCTTTGCAGGGAGGACTGATAAATCCGTTGTATTCCTCTTGTACAAATTTGGTGGACATGCAGCAAGAATACATTAAGACATGTCCTAATGACATTTTTATTGGCAGGGAAAGGGAAATCAACATATTAAGCAATTCAGAAGAAAAAAATCTTTATCCCATCTCACTCAGCCCTTTGCCTCCAGTGCACTCCCTTTGGAAAAATTAAAAAACTTGAATCCAGGGTGATCGCTGACATCCCTGACCCCAGCATTGTGGTGGGCCAAATTTTATCAGTTTACTTCTGGTTCTCTGCTGCTGCACCCTCAGGGATTTCCTCTTATGTTGGGCATTGTCAGAGGAGATGGGTGGCTCTCCCTCCTGCTTTGTAAACATAACTTGGCTTCACTAGGTATTTTTAAAGAAAGATATCAGAGGCTGACTGGAGGGTTAATGGGAGATCAAGACAGCCTGAAACTTGGGAACAGAAGGAGAGGAAGGAGGAGTGTTATATAAAAAGAGCTAATGGCAAAACCTAAAAGGTGGGATTTGTGAAATATGTGTTTTTTTGTGTGTTGGAGCAGCTGAACCCCTGCAGTGGGCTGCTCTGACATGGCACATCCCTGCTGCCACTTTTGGTGTCACGCTGCCCCCAGCAAGGATCTGCTGGCCTTGGCCATCATGTCCTAACTCCAGCAAAGCTCTGCTGGCACATGATCTGCATGGAAATGCTCCTGCAAGCACCGGGAGGGTGGAGAGGGAGAGCCTTAAGACTTTGAATAAACTTGATGCTAAGTCAAAACCCAAACAAAAGGGAGGGTGAGGGGGAAGGAGCTCCCTAAATAGCCTTACAGATATTTCATATGTGACAGTGGTGAGCTAGTTAGTGAACAGCATGGAAATACACCTTCCAAAGGGCTTGATCCACCCATACAGGGTGAAGAGCAGGAAAATACTCCACTCGTGTTCTTCTCCATTTTATTTTATTCTTTCTGTGCCTGTCAGGGAAGGATCCAGAAGAAAACCAATGGGTTGCATAAAGAAACCACTTTCCAGAGGCATCCTTTAATTCCCAGGGTGCGTGCGCTGCCGCACCCGCTTGGCGGGACACCTGCAATCCTTAAGGCCCAATTAGTCTTTTCAGAAGTACGATGTTGGAGGGGGAGAAACTTGACCTTCTGGGACCGGTAGGAAGAAAAAAAACCAAAAAAACAAATCTTCCCTTTGATTGCCTTTGGTAAGAGCTGGGAGGGAGGTCGTGCCTCCCCCTGTGGCGCAGGGCAAGGGCTGTTTTGGCAGAGCCGGCCCCGCTGTGTTTGTGAGTCGGTGCAGGTGGACAGGCAGGTGTTTGTACAGAGGTGACCTTGAGCGCGGGCTCTTGACCTGCCCTTTCCTCCTGACTCATCTTGCCTCGAGAAAGGGCTGCTGTCGGGCTGTGGAGGGCCTGTGAGCTTTCTCTCTATGTAAAAATAACATTATTTAGAGGTCTCTCTTAAGGGCTTCTCTTGCAAGATGTTTTTTTGATAACGGGAGAGATGTAGCTCAGATGCTGACAGAGCTGTTTCAAAAGGGTTCGGTTCTGCAGAGAGTTTTCATCTTTACAGAGAATTTATGCCTTTAAAGAGGTGAAAACAAGCTACTCTCTGTTCAAAAAATGCATGGCTGGTGCAGATTTTATCTGGGGAGGAATCTGGCTCTGTTTGTGAACAGGCTAATGTAAACCAATTTGGAATGGGGGGACATGCTGGGTGAGCTGCTGGGCGAGCTGCTGAGCTCTCTTAGGCGAGGTGTCCTGGGAAACTTAAGCAAATTGTAATTTTCTATTAGTGTTAATAACCTCTTGAACACAGCGAGGAATCAACAGTTCTTCATATAGATTTATATATTTATATGTATGTGTGTGTGTATGTGTGCCCAGGCCAGCATTTACATGTGTGTATTGCACAGATTTCCTGGGCTACAGCCTTCTCACCTTAAGCTTCCTGTGCAAGTCTACCTCCTGCTTAATTTTGAGTGCATGAGAGTTCAGGTTTGTGTTTTCTCGAGGAACAGAGCAGGATATTTTCTTGGAGAAGCTGACAGCCTTGTGCTCCTGCAGCAGGTCATCCCTCAGCCCCCATTCCCACCCTACCTGCCTGACGGCCCCTGTTTTACAGAGGGAGGAGCAGGAGGCGGGCAAGGGGACTTCCCTGAGAACCTGTGAGGGCAGGAGGTGACATCCCCAAGTCCTCCTCCATCACAGTGTGCCATCTCCCTGGGTTTTGTTCCCAACCCCAGCACAGGGGCCAGAAACAAAGGCAAGGCTGAGCAGAGAGATGTGGAGCTGCAAAGAGGCTACTGGTGATTTACCCCAGCGTGAGCTCTCACGTTAATTAACATCTTCATTAAGGATCTGGGATAAGGAAAATACTTGCAAATTATATCAAATGGGGAGGAGCTGCAAATATGGGAATGATACAGGGAGGATTGAAAGATGAGAAACATGAATAAAGGACAATAGGAGACTTAACAGGGAAAAATCTTGCAGTCGCTAGAATACATTTAGAGATCCAGTGGAGCCTTAAGATCATCCTGAAGTGATGGGAGTTTGCAGGAAGATCTGGCAGCAAAAGGAGGGTCCAAACATGTTGGAGCTCTGTGTGGATGGTGGTGGTGGCTGAAGGGGCTGGTTAATAAAGAAAAGACGTGGGCATGGTGTGACAAAGAGGAAAAGGAAGTGGAAGGTAAATTATAGAGATCTGGGTGAAGTTACCGAATGTTGAGAAGAGAAATTCCTGATGGAAGGATGTCTGAGGTTGCTGAGCTGTTCCTGAGATGAAGTAATGGAGGCTCAATTGCTTTGTACACTCCCAGGTTTGGAGCTCAAGAGGAGCCCTTTGATCACCCAGTCTGACTTTGTGTGTGCACCCTCAGACTTCATACATTTACTCTTGTACTGAACCCACTGTCTCGAGTTTGGCTGAACTGTGACCAGGGGACATTCAAAACCAGACTGTGGGATTTACTGAGCAATAGGCAACAATCCTGTGTTGTCAGGGAGGTGAGTTTGGTGATCCCAGGGGTCTATACAGACCCTCTTTTTGCTAGAAAAAATGTGAATGTGCAGGTTGAACAGAAACCTCTAAACTCACATGGAACCAACCTTCTGGCACCGTGGTTCCACCAGCTCCAAATGGACCTGAAGAACAGGACCTGTACAGTGTGGAGCTGTCCAGGTTTATACTTTGCTTGGAGGGAGACTGCTGCTTGGTGTTTGTGTTCATCAGCCAAATTGTAAAACTTCTCTGGGTAATGTCTGCATCAGGTGGGGCCAGGAGTAAACACTGTCCTGTGTGCAGATCTGCAGTGTGTGTGTAAGTACAAATGGTATGAGGCATTGCAGATAGGGGCTGAGAAAAGTCCAGGCTGTATCATCATTCCTACCAGACTTAGCTTTGAAATCCCATTGTTAAACAAGGGTATCTCTGCCTGAATCACTTGCAGATTGTTTTACTTTCTGTGTTTGAAGAGCTGCTCTGTGGGTGATGCTGAGTTACGGTGCACTACCTTCCACAGATAACAGGAAGGAAAGAGAAGAGATTAAGGGGGACAAACACCCCACAAGCCAAAACATTGTCAATAAATCTTAATTGAAGTGGATTAGTAACGAGGACATGCTTTGTATGTGTGTGAGCACACACACATAGATGTTCTGGGGATAAGAAGGGGTCAGACCTGGACTGAAAAAGAGTTTTCCACTGATTCCTAATGACTTAAGACAGGACTAAGCAACACCAGCTGGAACCAGACAACTTTGGCTCCAGAATTAGTGTAGATAATTTATCACAGCAGTGCTTGAATAATAAGACTATCGCCACTTTATTATATCAGCCAGTGTCATAACCAGATAGAAAAGTTTAATATTAACAAGGGGAGCTGCCTTCAGTAAGCTCATGTGAGAGAGCGAGCACTCTCATTTTTAAAGCCTGTGTGTACTAAAATGTCAGTGTCCTGACCTCGGGGAAAGGAGTTCGTTAAAAAAAAATACAAATACAAAGTAAATAGTCTCTCTGAAAGGTTTATTTAATCTGTTTCTCTTCCTGCCCTGATTTTTTTCTTAATGTATTTAAAACTTAATATTTACTCTAGCAAAACAAAATCTATAAAATAGTTTTTTTGTAGGCTCCTAAATAAGTAGTAGCAGCTCAGCCGGAGCCAGCCAGTAAGCACTGCGAAATATGCATTGTAGAGACATTTGAAGTTGTCCCCAGTGGACAATTTGCACCGTTCAGTGTTAAAAGGCTCTATTTCAGTGCTGCAGAAAGCCCCCCAGATCCCCTGACTAGGCACGGCGAGTTTACAGATGATGTACTCCACTCAGCTGCCTTGTAGTTTCAGGGCTTAAATGGCTGGCAGGGCAAAGAGGGGATAGTTAAAACTCTCAAGCTGCTAAAATGGAAAAGCCTCGCAAGGTTTTATGGCAGATGGGAAAAAAAAATAATTTTTGAAGGCTAAATGTTGTTGGCTTGACCAGGTGCATGGGCAGGGAGATAGGGGACAGGGGGTGCCTACCAAATATCAAACCTGCACTGAAATGTGAAAATGGGTGAAATCTGTGCAGCCAGGTAATGTTGCAGGCTGTGCTATTTCCTCTGGTTAAAAAAAAAAAGAATAAAATTACTCTGCTTTAGTAGCATATCTGACAAGAGGTGTTCATACAGAAGGTGTTTACACCCATTTTTACCAAAATATTGGGTTCTTTCTCCTGAGATTTGGCTTGGGTTTCTTCCCCTCTGAAGGTTAGGAGAGAAGGGAGCAATTCCTCTCATTTTCACTGGCAAAACATGCCAGAGTGGGAATGTGCTGTGTGTCATGTGTGTGTCTGTCTGTCTCCTCTGGGGGCCAAACACCATCATTAATGTGTGATGATGTCCCCTCTCTGCCATTCAGGACACCCTCCCCAGCCCACAGCCCCTGTGTCCAAACCCCTTTTAAAGGAAAATTGGAATTATTTTCACTCTTCAGCCACATTCCTCATGTCCTGCCATTATCAGGTGGTGAGGAAATCAAGAGTGGAAGCATTCATTTTTCTGGCTTTTATTTTCCCCAAATCATCCTGACTTGTTTACCCACATCTTGCCATTTTGTGGTGGATTCATGGCTTGAGAAGCTTGTGGTTTTGTTTGGGTTGGGGTTTTAATTTAGGGTTTTGGCTTGAAGTATATATGTTTGCGTGGTTGGAGTTTTGGTTAAGGCCTGGTACAGGGTTTTGGGCTTGTGTTGATTTTTTTTTTCTTTTTTTCCAATTGAAAAATTGCAAGTATGTTTATGTCAGTGAAGAAAACCTGTAGCCTCCTGTTGTGCACAGAGAAATGTGCTAAATTCAAAGAAGCTCCTTAGACTGTTCCTTTTGCTGGAGCTTACCCAGGGTTTCCCATTACCACTCAGGGAAGGAACAAGGTACAGAAAATATATAGGCTCTTTTTTCCCTCTTTTCACTAAAAAGACTCGGAGTGGTATCTGAGCTTCTTTTGCCAGCTGGTTAGAAAGGACCCTGCAGGGGGACAGAGGTATGAACATAGGAATAAACTCCAACTTGTATTTTGATTCTTTTAATTTTGAAATTGTGAGTTATTTCCTGCAGGCAGGAGGGTGGACACTGCCTCCAGCACCTCGTTTGCTGGAGAGAATTGAGAGCATTTGGTTTTATCAGCCGCTGGCATGGTAATGAGCCTATTTCTATTGAAATTGGCTCATTACTATTCATTTTTGCTGGCTCTCGACCAACTCATGAACCGCTTTTTGATTTTCAGGGGAGGAAAAAAAAAAATATAAATGTAAGGAGCTGGTCCCATCCACCAATAGATGTGACAATGTGAGGACATGCTGAGTGAGCTTCTTCAGTGTGACCCTCTGGCACAGCTCAACCCTGCTCCATGCCACCACTGCTGTTGTGGTGGCCATGCTCTCCATCTCCTGCACCCTGGGGTCCCTCCCCACCGTGCCCAGCAGTGGGATGGGGGCTGGGGAGATTCCAGCAAGGATTCATTCAGTTTACACAGCCAAGGAGAAGTTGGGTTTTGAGAGGGGATGGGTCCCTGTGAGTATTGGAAGGCTGAGTGAGCATCTTCCTGCGTCCTGTATGCTTTGGTGGGCTGGTAGTTTCTGTTTGAGGGGTTTTTGGCAACTTGTCAAATTATGTTATTCAAGTGTATTTACTGACATTTAAGAGCTCTTTTTCTTATTTTGAGCAGTGTATAAGTTCCCTCTCTCACACACACACATCTCTGGGAAATGTTTTAGCACCAAAAAAAATCCAAACTCAGATCTTTGAATGTCTGCCTGAAAAATATCTTTCTTCAAAAATGATGGAGCACATATTAATTATATATGAATGCAATTTTATCCCTGTTACCATTTTGAAAAAGCTAGGCCAGGCTCCACCACCTGTACTCACATGTGACTAAAATGCCATTACACTGTTTTGGCTAATGAAAATAAGGGATTTCTTGTGCTGCAAGGACCCTCTGGGTTTGGTTGCTTTTTTTTCTAAATGCCTGGCCATCATTTTCAGGTGGGTTGTGTGTAGCCACTTCTGAAATGACCTTTCATCACTGACTGCTTTATAAAATTTTACTCCTGATGTGAGGGAGAAATTTTTTGGGAGAGAAGCACCAAAGTTTAATTCTACATATACTTAGACTCTTCTATGTTTTTTTCCCAAGATAGTTCTTCAAATTAAGGAATGAAAAATGCTAATATCTTGCAGTTGAATTGTCTGTATTTAATACTGTTCACTGTGTGCTTCTGTGGGACACAAGAAAGGAGAATGTTTATATTCTATGATTTGAAACATAAAACTTGAATTGACTACTTTTTAAGCACCAAAAACTGGAAAAATGATAGGAAGACAATGACTTCTATGAAACAATTATTGTCCTCCAGGTAAAAAACTGAATCAAGGACTACAAAATATTTACAACATTTGCTGATACATCTTCAAACCAGCACCATTTTGCACATCATTAAATGGAAATAAACTGCCTGGTTTTGTAGAAGAATTCACAGTTTTGTTTTGTTTGTTTTTTTTCTTTCTACTGGACTGAAAGTATATCTCCTCCAGAGCAAAAAGCACCTTCAAAGTTTGGATTCAAGTTGTTGCAGACTTTTGGAATTATTAATGGTGCTGTTACAACCACTGGTGGAGGGAAGCGACTCACAGCACATGTCGGAGAACTTTCAAAGTCCTTTGAGGAAACAGTTTTAGGTTTTCTTTTATGTCAGTGGAGCTTTCTTTGCTGGAGGAGTTGGCACAGTCTCAAGAGCTCTATTCATGTTTCCAACCCTCTGCCCAGTAGATCAGGCTGGCTCTGAGTTCTGGTCCAGGCTCCACCAGAGGTGAGGACCTTGGTCCAATCTTGTAAGAGCTTTCATCAGCTTTTGTTGAGTCATAACAAATTAAAATAGTCTGACACAGCTTTTCATCTGAGCGTCTCAGGTCAAGTATATTTACTTCTGTTTGTTTATTTTTAGAACTTTAAATAATCAGCTTTGTTTTTGTTGCAGTAAACTGGCCAGAAGTGATCTGTTATCATAGGCTGGGGGGAAATCACGAGAGTGACAGATGTTTGTCTGCTCCCATTACAGAGCTGGAGTCTGTTTAGAATTTCACTGTAAAGATTTGACATTTGGAATTAGGGGGGAAAAAAAAGGTCCCAAATTCCAGTCATCCTTGTTTTATATTGTACAGATCACCTGGGCAAGTCAGCAAGTTTGTGGTTGGTAAAGTCTTTGTTTAAAGGAATTAAGTTTGTTTCTCTGAACAAAAATAAGAGTGACTTAGGCTCAGTACTGGACTAGGTCGTGGTTCAGGGCTAAAGTTTTGTGATTGGCTTTAGGGATGACACGTGAGAATCACTTTGGATGCTCTGAGAAATCTACAGTCTGCATGGATTATATGGACAAGGAGGAATGCTGGTTTTACTGGGGGAGAGCTTTGCCCAGGCTGATATCTGAGCTCAGAGTCTGGAATCCACTTTGCTAAGAGAAGTGAGTTTGAGGTGGTTTAATCTACAATATGGATTAGACTGGAATTGTCCTTCAGTGGCAACAAAAGCTGTTCTTTTGCTCTTCAGGAATAAATTCTTTCCAGTATCTGGTAGCTCTGGGCCAGATCAGCCAGGGAGGAGCAAAGGGAGAAAAATTATGCATGTAATCAAACTGCATAAGAATTGTTTGAAATGGTCTGAGAGGGCATATGCAGAAATGATGGGATGAAATGGCAAGGAAAAACTTATGTTGAATATTATAACCTCCTAACAGAAAGATACATTAGACTAAGGAGGAATATCCCAAGGGAAGTGGTGGAAGCCCCATTGCTTGGATAATTTCTAATTAAACTAGACAAACCACTTGAGAATATATTGTAAGGGAAAATCCTGTAATGGCAGCAGGCTGGACAGGGTGACCCTATAGGTCTTTTTCATTTCTAATTTCTATGATTCACTAATGATTAAGTAATTCACAGATAAACTAAACATCCGTATTGCTGGGTCTTATCCGAAACTCACCTCACCTATCAACCTTTTCAAATTTACCAATTAATAGTTAATTAGTTAATGTTTGTAAAGTGCTTTGAAGATGAAAAGTGCTAAGTGCTAAGTATTATTAGAGAAATAGGGATAGATAAACTCATTTTACTTAATTTTGAACCCACTCAAACACTCACGGAGGGCTCAGAATTCAGCTGCAGACTTGAGCATTATTGGGTTTGCCTGCCTTGTAGAGGGACTTTCAGTGAGGTTGTTATGCTGTGATTAAAATACAGTTATAATTTTGCTAATGCACTTATCACACATTTCTATATATGGCGCAGCAGTTCTAATCCTGATAAAATGTGCATGGAAAGCTATTGTCCCTGTCCTTACCCAAGCTGCCATGTACAACGCAAGCACTTTGCTTTGTGAGGGAATTCCAGCAGCATGGAGAATATGAAAGCTGTTTTCTCTCATGGCTTTTACCCTACCATGGTTTGTGTTGAGTTTTTGAGGGTTTATTTAACGGTATCAAATGAATGAGTCAATATTCAGGAGGGAACTCGACTGAGATTGTCAATACAATGATTGTATTTTAAGTCATCCCTGTGTCTGTTCTTGCAAATTATTACTGGTACTTGCTATGGTTTGAGATGTGACTTTTGTCTTTTGGAAGTGGCACAGTCTCTGGTGTGACAGAGGTGGCATCTGACTGGCACTGTGTGACAGGGATGCTTAGTGACATGGTGAGGGTATAGCTGTGAATGAAAGGTGAGACTAGGTAGAACTGGATTAAAGCAAATTGGGGTAATCCAAATCCTGCCTGCCTGGAGTAAAGTCATACTGGTTTTGCCTCTCTTGGATGAAGGATAAAAGGATTAATGTTTTATTTTATTTTTGCAATGAGAATAAAATAATAAAATACCAGTTTATGTTCAGAAACTAAGAGCTGTAGAGTAGCGATACTCATTTCAGTAAGTTCTGGTCTGAATAGAAGACCATGAAGATGATCAGAGGAATGGAGCACCTGTGCTATGAGGAAAGGCTGAGAAAATTTGGATTGTTCAACCCAGGGAAGAGAAAGCTTTGGGGTGCCCTAATTGTGGCCTTCCAGTAGCTGAAGGAACCTACAAGAAACATGGAAAGAGACTTTTTACAAGGGCCTGGAGTGACAGGGTAAGGGGAAATGGCTTCACCAAGAAAGAAAGTAGGTTTAGATTAGTTATCACAAAGGAATTCTTCCCTGTGAGGATGGTGAGGCCCTGGCACAGGGTGCCCAGAGAAGCTGTGGCTGCCCCATCCCTGGAAGTGTCCAAGGCCAGGCTGGATGGAGCCCTGAGTAACCTGGGATAGTGGGAGGTATCCCTGCTCATGGCAGGCAGTTGGAATTGGGTGTTCTTTAAGGTCTCTTCCAACTCAAATCATGTTGTCATTCTGTGATTGACTGGATCCATGTTACCTTTCCCCTGCCTCTTGTAAGAAGACTTATTCCCCTGTCCCTGCTTGTCTTATCCCTAGATTTTTCCTAGGAAATAATTTCCTGGCTTTCAAACACAAGTTTGTGGATCAGTATCTTAAGCTCCTTTGTAACAGAGCAAACAAAGCAGTTCCAGGTGGAGCTCACTGATGCCAGGGCAGACAATCTGAGAGCACAAGAATGATTTGGGGAATAAACCCACGTGGTTTGTGGTGGGTTTGCTCATTGCAGTGCAGGAAGAATAAATCTTAGATATCTAATCCTTGATCGAATAATCACAGTGAATGAGTAATTTATAGGTTAAAATGTGTTGAATCAAAGCACTCATGGAATAATTAGAAAAGCCACATGCTTCTGTGTGAATTGAGGTTCCCCCAGTCTTTGGGATGTGCTAGAAATAGGGAATGACAGCAAATATTTTTATAGGGATGTCAAACAGGTGATAAAGCACGACACTGAAGAGCAAATAGATATATGGTTTGGACCTGAAAGAGCAATCCAGGGACCTAAAAGCTTCTTGATGCAACTTCAATATTATTATAAGGCTTTGGGTTATGTTCCTGAGAAAAACAAAGATGGGGAAGTTTATGGTGAGCGGGATAAATCCTAGCTGGATTTATAAAAGGCAGATCATGCCAGCGTGAGATGACATCTCTCTCTGGTAAAATAACA